>OX443562.1:53538441-53793441 GCA_949372485.1 Cheilosia soror | reverse complement strand
AGCTGATGAATTTGCAGCGCAAAGATGCTTTATCGGCTGAAGGCGCTAGCACTTCTCTAAGCTCTTTGGTGGTGCCTGTGAAAAGGAACAGGTCGGTAGAGGTCTCACCAACTGAAACCAACCAACCCCTTGGATCGGGCACTGCCTCCTCTTCTGCTGACCCGAAAAGCAAGAGGAAGCGACCCAAGCTCGAAAAGAGAAAAAACCCCCCTCAAGTCTGTGTGTCTGCTCGTGCACGGTCTCCAAATGAAGCCGGGGCTACTACCAGCAATGGAAGTAGTACTGGCGGACGGAAACCGGATGTCGCGATCGCACCTACAGGCGAGAGCACCCCATGCTCTTCAATCGTTGGAGCTGCCCGTGCACTGGTAACGAATGCAGGTGCTGAAATCAACTCAGGTTGCAGTACCAGCGGACAGAACTTTGTCGTCGCGGATGGCTCTGACGGTCGGAGAGAATTTTTTGAACGCAGAACAGCTGAGGTGCGAGATAAGAGGCCGTCTTATAAGGATGCCGCTGTCTCCTCTTTGGCAGTTCGTATAGGGAAAGCAGGCAATGACAATAGCATGAGCGATGCAGAGTGCAAACACTGCAAAGCCCATCTTTTGGAGCTTGCCACGGCAACAAATGCCTGTATCCAGGTTGAGGGATGTGAGTTCAAGGACGGAACCTTCATGGTGAAGACCTCCTCGCAGCAAACCTCGGAATGGGTCAGCAGTATGGTGCCGAAGATCCCTCCTCACGGGACCACAACTTTTGAGGTCTACAAACCACCCAAGCTCACGCGAGCTGTCTGCTGGATCCCTGGGAAACTAGAGAAATCGGCGGATGTGCTAAAGCGTTTGCACGCCCAGAATCCTGATCTTGACACAAAAGCCTGGATTGTCCGTTCTCACAGACAGAGTAAAAACCGTCACAACGAAGATGGTAGCTCTCTGGTTGTGGGCATAGACAGGGCTTCTGTTGAGATCATTAAGTCTAGGTACGACATGCGACCCTATCTGCATCTTGGCAGGATTCCTTTCCATTTCAATGCTAAGTAGTGCAAATAGTGGTCGAAACCCAGAGTTTACATCCATTTTGTTTACTCAGATTAATCTACAGCACTGCAAGGCTGCTACCGCTCTTCTAAGTAGGAGACTTGCTGTCAGTAGGACAAAAAACCGCATAACATCCATCCAGGAACCATGGGTGTGGAAAAATCGCATCTGTGGCCTGAGTGAATTGAGCGGTTCTCACCACGTTCTTTACGACAAACTGTCCGAGAGACCTAGGACATGTCTTGTTGTATCGAAATCCCTCACGGCAGTTAAAATCGAACGGTTCTGTGGCCAAGATTTGGTTGCTGCACATATCACTTACCATGCAAACGGCAACTGGGAAACCTTTGTTGTTGCATCGGCTTACTTTCCCTATGACTCTCTAACTCCTCCACCACCAAAGGCAGTTGTTGAGCTCATAGAGTACTGCGAGTCTAAAAAGATTGGTCTTATCCTATGTTGCGACGCTAATGCCCAAAACACTGTTTGGGGCAGCAGCAAATGTAATATACGTGGAGATCGTCTTCTGGACTTCATCCTCTCGTCTGACATCACCATCAACAATGTGGGTTGTCGACCTACATTTGTTACAGCCAGGAGACAGCAAGTAATTGATATTACTCTGTCCAACAGGCACTCCAAGTCTATCAAAAATTGGAGGGTATCGCCAGATAGCACTTTGTCAGATCATCGATACATCGAATTTCAAATCTACTGTGAAGTTTCGCCTTCGCAAGAGAGGAGAAATCCGAGAAAAACGAACTGGGCACGGTTTAGGGAGGAACTTGGCAACTCTGTTAAAGTTCCACTTAAATTAAGATCAATACAAAGGGTAGAGAGGTCTGCTCAGGAGCTGAACAGCGTCCTTATCCGTTGTTTTGAACAAGCGTGTCCGGTTACAAAAAACTCCTGTAGAAAACCGGTACCTTGGTGGAATACCGAACTACAGTGTATTCGTAGAGAAACCAGGAAGCTTCTAAATCGGTCTTTAAAAACCAACTTGGAGGAAGACTGGAATCTCTATCGATCGAAGCAAAAAGAATTTAAGAGACTTATTCGAAAATCGAAAAATGACTCTTATAGGAAATTTTGTGAGGAGGTCGAATCACTAAGTGCAACCAGTAGGCTTGTTAAAGTCCTCAAAAGGGACGGACCAAGCAAACTGGAATCGCTCCAAAAATCTGATGGCACCTACACTGAGACAAAGGCGGAGACTTTTAGTCTTCTGCTGGAGACTCACTTCCCGGGAAATCAGATCACTACGCATTCTTCAGTGGTACCGGCAACGGTGGCCACTACGGAACTGACAAACTCCACGCGGCGTAGCTGGTATATTGCATCCAGAGTGGTGACGGATGACGCTATCAAATATGCAATTGCATCGTTTGACAGTTTCAAGTCACCTGGTCCGGATGGAATTTACCCGGCTATGCTGAAACAAGGTTTTAGTCAGCTGATGCCGACGTTGAAAATAATTTTCACCGCTAGCTTGGCCTTGGCCTACATACCTTCCCTTTGGCGTATGGTTAAAGTCGTGTTCATACCAAAAATCGGTAAGACTGACTATACTCTCGCCAAAAGTTTCAGACCCATAAGTCTGTCTTCCTTCTTGCTGAAAAGCTTGGAGAGACTGGTTGAGCTGCACATGCGCAATGTTGCTCTTCGATTGCATCCTCTTTCTGAGACGCAACATGCTTATCAACGCGGAAAATCCTGTGAAACTGCGCTTCAGAACCTCGTTGGTAGGATCGAAAGTGCTCTAGATCGGAAGGAGTACGCGTTGGGTATTTTCGTCGATATTGAGGGTGCTTTTGATAATGCGACCTTTGATAGCATGTGTAATGCAGCCAGACATCACGGTATAGATGAAACGTTGGTGTTGTGGATTAAAGCAATGCTAATGCACAGAACGTTGATTGCCGAAGCGGATTGTGGCAAATGCGTCATGACAGGGGTAAACAGGGGCTGCCCTCAAGGTGGTGTTTTGTCTCCCCTCTTATGGTGCATGGTAGTAGACTCTCTGCTGACGACTCTCAATCTTCCTGGAACCTATACACAAGCATACGCGGACGATGTCGCCGTTCTGTCTGTCGGTTCAGACCTTGGGACTGTCTGCTCTCTGGCGCAGAGATCCTTGGGTTTGATCGATGATTGGTGCACAATGAATGGGCTTTCAGTGAACCCTCTTAAAACTACGGTTGTTCTCTTCACGAGAAGGAGGAATATCACTGGTCTGTCTCAACTTGTGCTAAAAGGTGTCACTATTCCGATTTCTGATGAAGTCAAATATCTGGGAGTAATCCTCGATAGAAAACTTCTTTGGTCCAAGCATGTTGAATCAAAAACCGATAAAGCGCTGTCGACTTTCTGGCAGTGCAAAGGCGCTTTTGGGAAGACATGGGGCTTATCTCCTAAAAGGGTCCTATGGATCTATACGGTAATGGTAAGACCACTTCTCTCATATGCATCGGTTGTGTGGTGGAACAGGCTTTCGCGGAAACGTGTTATGGCCTCTTTCGCCAAACTCCAAAGAACGGTTTGCCTTGGCTGCACAGGGGCCTTCCCCAGCACTCCGGGCTCTGCTCTAGATGCTTTGATGAACCTCCCCCCCCTTGATATTTTTATCATGGGGTGTACGCTGAAAACCATCTCCCGGTTAAAGAGAGGTGGCTTTTGGTACCACGCGCATTGGAGTTTTGATGAACTTGTGCGAGAATTATCCTTTGACCCCTGTCTTATGGATATGCCGTCTGACGCAATGACACCAGAAATCCTACTGCGACAAAACTACCACGTCAACTTTCCTCAGGCAACTGAATGGCTTTTGCCAGACTCAGAGCCAGGGAAGGAATGCCATCGTGTTTTCACGGATGGCTCAAAAACCGGACAGGGGTCTGGTTCTGGAGTCTTCGTGGAAAGCGAGAACATTAGACTACACTACCCCTTGGGTAACCATGCGACTGTCTTCCAGGCGGAGATTTTCGCTATCCTTATGGCTATGCGCTATATTGTGACAAACAGGTGGAGGGCTAGAAGCATATGCGTTTGCAGTGATAGCCAAGCTGCTTTAAAAGCGCTGCTCAACCCTCTTACCTCGTCCAAGTTAGTGCTCGAACTCAAGCTTTCTCTGAACTTGGTCGGTAGGCTAAACACGGTCAAACTTGTTTGGGTCCCAGGTCACACTGGTATCCAGGGAAACGAGATCGCTGATGAGCTGGCCAGGTTTGGGTTCAGAAGAAGATTTCTTAGGACCTGAACCTGCGTTGGGTTTGCCTGCATCTGTGGTTAGGTCATCCATTGATACTTGGGTTTCTCGTGAACACGAGCGTCGTTGGCGTGACTGTGCTGGGTGTAGACAGACCAAACGACTGCGTCCGGACATCTGCAAGAGGTCCTCGTCTTTCCTTCTGTCTCTCAGGAGAATCGACTGCAGACTTCTTGTGGGCGTTCTTTCGGGCCACCAAGCTTTTGCCAAACATTTAAATGTGTTGGGCTTGAGCAACACCACCATCTGTCCTGCTTGTGGAGAGGATGACGATACAGCGGAGCACTTCCTCTGTAGTTGTCCTGCCTTTGCTCGCATCAGGTGGCGGATCTTTGGGGCTGACGTGGTGAGTGCCGAACATCTAAGCTCTTCATCACTGAAGCTCCTTCTCATCTTTCTTCGAAAGACGGGAAAACTAAGTACAGCAATGTAAGGTGTCTGTTTGGCAGTACAATGGACCAGTAGTTGTGTCTGAGTGCTCCATCGGATAGTAACAACCTCCGACAAAAGAAGAAAAGAAGAAGTGGTGCTACAGCCATCATAATAACGTAAATGAAAATATAGCCCAAAAGGTTCAAAACAGTAGTCGTAACAAAAAAAATACATTTTTGGAGTTATCAGATTTCTCCCAAACACCACAGATATATAATAACAAGTACAAATGAACATTAAGCATTTAATTGGTTAACAAGGGGATTGTCGGCAAAACTACATCTTGTCAGGAATGTGCCTTTTAGCTTCCGAATCCTATAAGCAATCAATTCAACATTCGCCTTTTTATGGAGCTCTAGAGTTGAATGTCTCCATGGTAAATTGAGCATCATTTTTAGTATTTTATTTTGCGTAACTTGTAACTTTTTGATATGACAGGCAGCAGAGTCACCCCATACTTGGCAACCGTACAAAAGGATTGCCTGAAAGATCATTTTGTAAATAATAATTTTATTTTCTATTGAAAGTAAGGAATTTCGGTTGATAAGAGGGTACAACATCTTAGTTGCGATGCCAGTTTTTTTAATTGTTTTATTGATATGGTCCTTAAATGTAAGTTTGGTGTCCAAGTGAACACCTAAGTAGACCAAATACATCATGTTGCGATTTTTACGAAAGATGCTTCTCCAATATTCTAGATGTCCGAACTTTCCGACCTGGCAATACGCTGTGGCCAAAAAGAACGTTTGCACCCGCAAAAAACGGCCAGAATCTTGACCGATTGCTTATCGCTCAACCTATTGAGAAGCCTTGTGCAGCCAGCATTATAAGCGACGATAATCTATGCCAAGAATATATCAGAAACGCCAGCACTTATGTGCATACATTTCACCCGACAACCCTCACGGTGAATGCCTAATCATGTGCAGCAAAAGTACTCGAGATCGGTTCGTCTTCGTAAGCTCTACGAGCAAAAGAGGATGGAGCAGTATTTGCCTTTCGGTAGAAAATCGGAATAGCACAGGAAGCGCGCGAATGAAGAAATAGAGAGGCGATAGAGCTACTCCAGGAACAAGCTTAAACAAAAAGTAAAAATACCTGCAAAGATGAGCAAGAAAGCCTTGTAGTAGAGCCAAGTAGAGCCACAGTCGTTGTTGAGGAAATAACAAAACCACTTTTGCTGCCGAGCAGAACGAATCTTTTAACCTGGACTATGAAAGCCACGAGTTCCGTATACCCGACCAAAATTAACTGAGGATAGCAATATCTAAGCTGAATTCAAACAGTAGGTACTGTTGTAGACAGTAAGACAATTCTCAGCATCGTTTGCCCGATCCACAGAAAGTAGAAATTAATTAGATCCCGGTAACCGTATTATGTGAACATCTAAACATATTTTTAATGACCTGATTAGCCTCTACCAGTGCGGTTTTAGGCCCGATAAGTCCACCCAAGAGGTTCAGGTTGAAACACATCATAAAATATCCCGTCTGCCGTATTATGTGAACATCCGAAAATGTTTTCAATTAGCTGATTCGCCTCTACCAGTGCGGTTTAAGGAGTGCAGGGAAATAAGTACCCGGGAACTACTTCTCTGAGGGACTCAGTTCCCGCCTATTGGGAAATAAATATCGTGAAGTGGACTTAGTTCCCATGTAAATTGGGAACTAAGTCCACTTTCTTATGGGAACTTTGTATACACATTCATCAGTTTAATATGTATGCGGGGCAGGGCAACCCCCTTGCTTGGGTTTACTGTCAGATTTGCAGTATGTGCGAAATTATGGGTATATTGAAAGGGAAATAAAACCACTCAGAGTTTTCGGAATTTATTTCCCACCTTGCATGGGAACTACGTCCACTTCACGAAAGTGGTTTTAAGGCGTACTTATTTTCCTGCACGTTTAAGGCCCGATAAGGTCACCCTAGAGGTTTAGCTTGAAACTCATATAACCTTTTAATTTTCGGCCCGAATGTTACAACTTGTTTAGATACGATCTTTTGAATCCCTGCCATATACAGCGTGGGCCTTCGAGTGGTTTCTTTTTAAAGCATGGTTATTTTGACACTGACAGCTGTTTCCCGCTCGAAATCTTGACAGAAAGTCAGTATCAGAGAGTCAGATCGCCTCATACGTTTGAACAAGAGACTTTGGGAAATATTGAAAACTTATTTCCAAAGTGAGTGCTGTGTAGCCAAACCTGCTGGTATGCTAGTGGACAACACTCATGGTCCCCATCGTGCGTCGGTCGTACGGTGCGCACAGAGAATATGACTGCTGTAGCCGAGAGAGTGAGACTGAATTAATTCACGAACATCAATAGCCCAACATTTCACGTACTAGCCAGAGGAGAATACTGTACAAAGAATAAAGATCTCGAATTATTCGCTTACTACAACGTCCAATTGTCTCAGCAATTGAAGTCGCACGACCATCCGCTTGGTTATCGCTTCGCAGTTTGGGCCTTAGAACAACTTGAATTGGACAACGATTTTGGGCGAAAAATAATCTTTTCTGACAAGGCGTATTTTCAGCTCGGAAAACCCGCACGTTATTGTTGAGAAGCCAATGCATCCACAGAGAGTGACAGTTTGGTGCGCATTGTGGAGTGTTGGCATCATTGAACAATTTTTCCTTGAAAATGAGGCTGTGAACAACGTTTTGGTTAACGGTGGACGTTACAGAGCCATGTTAACCGACTTTTTTCTTACTGAAATTTAAGACATGGATTTGGACGACCTTTGGTTCATGCAGGATGGTGCGACATGCCACAATCGATCTTTTGCGCACCCAATTCCCAAATCCTATTATCAGCCGTCTTGGCGATGTCAATTGGACGCCTCGGTGCTGCGATTTTACCCCTTTGGATTTTTTTTTGTGGGGAAACGTAAAGGACCGATGTTATCCCAACAATTCGGAAACGTTTCAAGCACTTAAGGCCAATATCATCCAAGCAATCCGTAAGCTACAGCCCGAAACCATCAACAAGGTCTTGGAAAATTTGAGTGACAGAATGCGCTACTGCGAAGCCAGCCGAGGCAGCCACTTGAACGACGTTGTATTCCATAATTAATGGGAATATTTGCTCTTACTAATAAAGCCATAACACATGGAAAAAATTTAATTTTGTTTATTTAATTGCATTTTTAAAAAGAAACTTGTATTTGGCCCACCCTTTATAAGAAATAAAAAAAAAGTTTCTCTAATCGAAATTTTGCTTCTGGTTCGAGTTATTAGCGACGGGAACATTTAATTACAAATGAATCCTAGCTCATCATTTTTAAAGGCGGAAGCGCAATTATTCCCTCGCATCACTTTTTTATCGTTGGAAATAAAAATGTGCCAAGAAGACATATTCTATGATTGTACACAGCGTTTGTTGCTATTCTTCCATAGGTTCTGCCGGAGTTAATGTATGTGGTCGGTGTACCTATATTCTAGGGTGGAATTTGATACTCCTCTATTGAAGCCCTTAACTGACTGTGACAATTCTGAAGGCAACGTTCTTGTTCTGTTCCTCTGTTCCCTATTTCCCTTTGAAGATTGGTTACTATGTACGAATAGTTCCATATATTGCATTATGTTATTTATCTGTTGCATGACCCATCGATGAGTTCAATAGCAGAAACCTATATTAATTACAGTTACGGTTAAAAGAGTTCAAATATCTACTTGCTATTTCAATGTAAGCATTTACTAACTGTTGGCATGAGATCTCACTACCTATAGCTATCTGTAATAATCATAAGTCCATACCTGTAGCAATCATTACCTAATGCATCTTGCTGTTTGTTAGCTCAATTGAAGCTGTTTTAATTTTTGCACATATTACGTGGGTGGAGGGAGGTTCCTATTATCCAGCTTTATAGAATGTGTTGTCAAAAATGCGGATTTACATAAGTATGAGAAAATGAGCTTATAGAGATGTTTACATATCTTCGGAAATGGAAAGAGCAATGATGAGTTTTTCTGTAATAGGTCAGGCTTTGTGAATTTTCAGACAGATAGCTACGTCAATCAGCTGTTATTAGGTAGGAGAACCGAATTGGGTATCAAAGTTAAATTGCTGGTCGTTACCTGGCATCTCCACGAGCAATTGTTTATAGAATGCCATATAAGCATTCTATGAGAATTGCTCGTGGAGACCACAAATAGTATTTTATGAAAAATGGTATCAGGGTTACCTTTGGGACACCTTAGTGTCAATTAGACACCTTTTCGAACACTCGGACACCAGGACACCTCTTTTTAAAAATAACCGATTTTGGACACTTTTTTGGGATTTAGGAACTTTTGTATTTGTTCAAAAAATTACCTATCTCTTATCTTTGACATGATTTGTATCTTTGTATTTTTATGTACTTCCTATTGGGAGAACATCCCAGGCCTAAGACAGGTCAAAAGAGCTATTCAGCCCTTCAAAGCAGATGCCAGAAAGATACTAAATCTTCGCAGGCATGATATCAAAAACCTAGTAGGCTACCTAACGGGTCACCACGGTCTGCGATATCACCTAAATAAAATGCATTTAGTCGACTCACCGGAGTGCAGACTATGTCTAGAAGAAGACGAAACAGCCGAACACATAATATGTGAATGCCCGGCCCTTTTACGGTATAAGAAAGGAAATCATTTTTCAGGGAAGTAATAAGTACAGAAGAACTAAAGAGGTCCTCTGCTGAATGTATGATCAGCTACATTAGGAAAGTAGAAGCGCAACTAACCTAAACATATATCTGACGCCAAGCACAATAGATATTTTAGGTCGACGTGCATCCTAATGCTCCGGCAAGTCAGAAGCTTAAAAAAAAAAAAAAAATCTTTGTATTTTAATGCCCACATCTCGTTTATGATTTTTTCGTACGTCAATGGAAATGCAAATTTATACTAGATGGGCAATTACAAATTAATGTTGTGAACTTAGAATACGTTTACTATGAAAGACTTAATTTGTTGGTTCATTTTAATAAGGGCTGGCAAAAATGGCCAACATCTCAAAAAATATACCCCAAACTAGAATCAGATAATAAGACACAATTTTCTTTCTAATGTCGTTTTTTTTTTTTAATATAAATTTGTATGGGACACTTTTTTACCTCGCGGACACCTTTTTGCACACTTCACAAACATTTTCGGAGGTAACCCTGAATGGTATTCTATCTAATGCTCATCAGCTCATAGCTTGCTATCGATAGTATTCTATGGGGTGTACTTTTTTGTTGTGACGCATGTGTTTTCGTGGGATGGCTATGAAATGCCCACCCTACATTTTACTGCATACTATCTTTATTTCTTTCTATGAGAAGTGACAGAAGGCATTCTATGAAAAATTGCTCGTGAAGACGCGGTGTTACGTAATTCCATGTTTAGTACAAGTCTCTTTCTATAGCCATGAGAGAGCTGGTGAATTTTTTTCGAGATTATTTCATTTCGTCAACCGGTCTAGACATACATCATGTAAAAATTCAGACGTGACAAAATAATTTTTTTTTTTTAATAATAATTTTTTACAACTTTTGAACCTCCCATCCCCCAAACCGCTCGCCGCAGGTTCGGCAGAGTTCCAGTTTTATGACATTTGCGTCCACGACAACCAAAAAAAAAGTTAAATGCCGAGCAGCGTTTTGTCCAAGACGTGCTAAAGAATATATGCAGAAGGAGATAGTTAGATAAAGTCCGAAATCTTTCATCTTCCCACATGGGAATTAGCCCTGATGATTAAAAATCGGTGGTGGATGATCGAGAGTTGTGGAGACTCCACTTGAACATCTCTTACCCGCAGCCCTTGTAATAGACGGCGCAACAAAATAAGGACGATGGTGACAGGAACCTAAACTCTTGCCCTTAGTCAATGCTAATGTCTGGAGAGCAACGAAACCTCTCTTCACATTCTCACGGAATGTCCGGCCCTCTTTTGCCTTAGAAAGAATGCCCTTCCTTGACGAAGAAATCGTTATCTCAGCAAATCTTTAATACACCAAGAGAAGATACTTGTCTTCCTTACTGTCTCCGGAGTGAAAAGATTGCTCAAGGACCCTACCAGGGAAGACACAATAGGCCCCTTTAGAAAGGCCGCAGTGCCAGAGCCCAATGAAGGCTGTCCCGACTTAATATCTAATCTAATCTAGCCAATGCTACTGTTATGACCGTTGGGAACATACAAGAAACTAATGATTTAACATTAAACAATTCACTTTATTAGTTTAAGAGGAAAATATAGGTTTAGAGGAGAAATACAATTAATTATAAAAAATTGACGTGTTGTTCGCCACGCTCGGCTCGAAGACTGAGTGAATGAGAGCCAAATGTCTGCCAACGCAAGTGCAGGGTTGGCAAGGACATCTAGTTGTCGAATTATTAGTCTCATTACTCCAACAGCTACACACAGTTTCGACTCTATATATCTAATACCCAATAGCTCCGCTTTTTTGATAATATACCAATATGGCCTGGCCTGGACACGAATGGCTTGGATATTTTGACCCTGAAATTATATTTTTTAAATTCAGCTATACCTATATTATGATTTTATTTTCAATATCGTCATGATGCTAATGGCTGATATACATACTACAGCGGATATCATTCTGGTTGATGGGTAGATCCCAAATAGAGTGCGAAAGTTATGAACGCTTATCAATCACTTGGCTGATCGTGTACGTCATAAAAATGACGAAGCGTTCTGCAATATTTATCTTTGATCTTGAAAGTACGTTTTCGTAATTTGAAATCCACAATGTAAACTGCAATCCTAGGCGCTCTCACATCCGCGATGGTTTGGTTTGCATGGGAATGCATCTACATTAATCTAAGTGCGATGGGTCCAAGGTTTTCTTGTCATGTAAGTGTCTTCCTTGTGGTTTTTGTATATCTGGCTGGCATTATAACGTCCATTCACTCGATGTGGTCGATGTAGTCCACATATTTTGGAAAGCATCCTTGATGCGTATCATAAATATCGAAGTTTTCCTTTTCTCCATAGTACCACCTGGATCGCTTTGATATCTGTTTGTATGAGGCCAAGCTCACGCTTTTGAAGAGCACCCAGGCGATATAAAGTGTAGTCACATTCCGTTAATGTTCCTGTTCTAGTTGCCATTTGAGATAATTTATTCCCACGCGAGATATCTGACATCCTAAACTAACCTGAGATATATAACCGGCTAAAATCGACTGTATCCTAAATCAACATTCAATTATGTGGAATTTTATATTTCCTGCTGAAGAGGACAACTTCAGATTTGGTTGACTTCACGCCCAAACCACATCGGTTTGTCCATTTTACTAGCTTGTTAAGAGCGTATTGTAGGAGTTCCTTTACGATATTTAGATGGTAGATAGGTCGTAGGTAGGTAATTGAGTGCTCTTGTGGCAGTTACCACCAGCTTCACTTAGACCATCAGTTGGGTCCATTGTATCCAGTCACGGGAACCTTCCATTGCATACCTGTTGGAGACAAAAATTTACCGCTTTAATTTGCGGCACCTAGATTTAGTATTATTCACAGATATTCATAAGCTCTTGTACCTAGAACGTCCTAAGCTTGTCCTAATAGTAACCGAAGGGTCTGGACATACCTACTGGAACCACCCAGATTTAAGTATGAATCTCAGGAGTTCCATAAAGTCAACACTCTCCAAATTTTCTAGTTCATCAACGAAGAAGTTGTTGAGAATCTTCTATCTGCTGTTTTTAAGGGCCGGGCATTCGCAAAGCAGATGGCGAACAGATTCTATTTCTTCAACGTCTCTGCAGCTTCTGCAAACGTCATTATGCAGTATGGCCATTGCCCAGCCTTTCCGCGTGTACGCCTATCGCACAGTGTCCAGTAATGACCCCGGTAAGTATGTGAATATCCTTGCGTCTCAGTTCGATCATGAATCTGGATCTATTTTTACTCACTTCTGGCCATAACTCTTTTGCATGCCTGCAGGTGTGGAGGTTTGTTCTACTCAAGGATTCAATGTCAATCTTCCTAGCAAGCATGCTTAGCGGAGTTCTTACAGATTCTAGGGCCATTGATGCGTGCATCGACCCATATGTCCTGGTACCCAACATAGGGTCACCGCGTTGGCTTGTGATAGTTCATCCAAGTATTTTTTGCAATGACTTACCGCCCTCGACTTCACCACCACTGATTCTATGGCTTTTATGGCCGCTTGGCTGTCAGAGTATATCTATATTGATTTGTTCATTGACATACTATACATGGACTGCTAGCAGCCAATTTTTTGTTGAAGCAAAAATAAGCACTAGCTCTTTTGGTTCACGGCGGAGAGAAACAAAAACACTCAAATGTCATCGAGCAATTCGTGCGATTTGGTTTGTGTCGAGGTTTGTGTGCTGAGCACAAACCAGTAAGAATAGACCGCCGACTTCCCGTACACCTACCCGATTCCCCCCGGAAAGAATTTCCCTGTCTGTGAATACGTGTAAATGTCAAAATTAATGGCGGCAATGTTTTTCTATGCAATACCATGCCACCAGGATTTTTCAAGTATGCGTGCGTTAATGGCGCCCCTTTGATTTTGTACAGCACCAATATATGAAAAATCCTGGTCTCGCCGGCAGCTTGTAGGCAAAGTCCGTTATGTGGGAGGAGTCGACGGTCTATTCTTACTGGTTTGTGGTGCTGAGTGTGCCACACTGCCATATGTTATAGATCGTTTGAAATAATTTGAATAAGTCGTTATTTTTGATCAGTTGCAATGTTTCTACAATGGATGGCACTATGTTCTATGTAAAAAAAATAGCAAAGGCGCGCAGAGGTTGAAATCTCTTTCCTACTTTCGCCGCACTGAACCAAAAGGGCTAGTGCTTATGTTTGCTTCATTTTTCCTCGCAGGTTTGTATGAAACTGACATTTCACTAACAGTCCATGTATAGTATGTCAATGGATTTGTTTGTCGGTAATGTGTCGTCTCTTTAGGTCCTTTGCCGCTATAAGATATTTAGATACGGCAATACCAACGTCATTCGACATGCCACATGCCCCACTTCCAGGCATGACCAGTTCATTGACCACCAAGTTGCAGAAAAGAGGAGATAGGACACCGCCTATTTGGTAGATATTTTTTTATCAAATATCCCAACCAGACTAGATTTGCTAGTCCGACTAGTGGGCATTAAATTAATGAAATCGCTAAGTGAGGTATCTACGATCAAAGCTGACAGTGTATTAACGATCGCTGTCGCTGATATGTCAACTTTGTTAAAAGCGCTTTCAGTGTCTATGTCGGTTAAAATTGTCAGCGTACAGTGAACTGTTTCCACCGATTACCTTTGCAGAAAGCATGTTGAATCATAGACAGAAGTTGCGTGTCTGTCAATGCTTTTGCGTAGATTATAATTTCGATCAGTCGTTTTAAATGATGAAAGGCTAATAAATAGATATGTCGACGGATCAAGAATTGTTTCGGAATGTGTATTCATTGGTGCATAAATTCCATTGTATTGCAAAAACACTTCCACTAGGTCACTGTACCGGTAGAATTCGGCGACCTTCAACTTTCACCAGCAACAAATGATAATCTCTTTCCACCGAAAAAGGTCAACAAATTGATTCTTAAACGTCACGGTGTGGACATTTAAATTCCACCAATGAAAAGGCTTAAATAAGCCATAACGTCACAGAGCAATTAAATATCGATGGACGGCCACTTACAAATTTCTCTTAAAAGACCGTGTTCCAACACAATAGTGGCTCTGCATGATTCCATTCACAATGATACTCTATAATAGATAGCCGCAAAACCCAAACTGCGTGCGCAACAAGCCGAAGTTCTAGACACCTTTGTCACCAAGAGGAATAAAGAAAAACGATTAATTGTGTTAAAATCTTTGTAATGCAACAAAGAAGCGAATAAATAATCTTTTTATTATACATGTATATTGTTATGAATGCCAAACCAAAACATAAAAAAAAATAGTAACAATAACCTATCACAAACATAAGAAGCGCATTTGCTAATAAATTCTGTTAGACAGTAATAAAGACTGATAAAGACCAAGTAGGTCTTCTATGATTTATTTTGTATTATATGTGAGATTTTTGTTGTACATATATACGTATTCCATTTCAGTGCCCATTCATAAGATGACAGGAAATGTATTTTGGATTCATTCGATGAGGTGAATGTAGGTGAAGTGTAGCACATCGGATTTTGAAGTTCAGCCCATTAGTTCCGCAATTTTGTGATTCTTACTTTTATTTCCTAAAATCCAACATCCATCAGCGATGCCCATCATCCATTCTATACCATTTCTGGGGACGATTTTTTCATCTTTTTCGCTTTTATCTGAAATGGAATGGAAATAGTTCATAATTAAAATGTGGTTTAGATTTTTGTTCTCTGTGCTTAAAGCTTATACAAAAATATAGGTAGGTAATATAGCTGGAGCTAATCTTATTTAAGTAAAAAAAAATCAAGGCTCAAGGACCACGAGACGGCACTGGTCACCTGTCCATTAATCTAAATTAAAATGACTTCTGACATAATTTCGTGCAAATGACTGGAATATAAGTATGAGGTTCTTTCTTTCTGTCACATGTCACAATTTCAAAGAGACCAAGTCGATATACCAGTGGTCATAACGTTGAGAACCCAGCATTATGACGGGCTGCAGCTTAACGTATTCTG
The DNA here is from genome assembly GCA_949372485.1 of Cheilosia soror. Classification (NCBI taxonomy): domain Eukaryota; kingdom Metazoa; phylum Arthropoda; class Insecta; order Diptera; family Syrphidae; genus Cheilosia; species Cheilosia soror. The sequence continues at coordinate 53,778,063 of OX443562.1, read as the reverse complement.
GAAAACCTATAGGGTTTTGGTGATCCAAATGTGCCTATGGCGCGACTGGCATCATTTTTTTCATTTTCAGGTAGCGACATGCTGTTGAATCTGCTTAATCTATTCAAAAAACTGCCTTTGAATGGTTATGCATAGATAAAAAAAATAGTTGTCACAGGTCTGTATAGGGTTCTGGCCCTAGCTGCTCACAGCAATAGAAGAGACCTAGAATTTTATACCAAACGCCTGACAACAATTAGGAACACTATGACGTCCGAAAGGCAAATGGCGTTTTTAGTCTTAAACTTACAGAAGATTGCACCAAAACGCAGACAAATCTTTCGAGGTGGCTGAAAGTAAAAGATTACATCTTCATTAGAATATTCTCAGGCCCTAAAAGACAACTGAAGGTTGTTCCGCCGAGGGCAAATACCAAATGGGCTTAGAACCTTATCTATAATATTTTTCGAATTCCTACGGAGATTATTGGGCAGTACCGATACAAATGACGAAGGGAGTAACTTTTTGATTTTGGGCTAGTCTGTAGAAATTGTCTGGCATCCACTTTGGTTACGAGAAATAAACAAGATGTTTTAGATATAACACTTGCATTCGATTTTATATACGATTTGGTCGAAGACTGTGAAGCATTCTTTCTTAGATGAAAATTAAGTCAAAATGACCTATTTTACCCCAAGTGGCTTTCTGGAAAGTAATGTTAAACAAGCCGGTTCTGTAAAAACATTTTATACCACAATCTTCCGTTTTCTATGCCCCGAATGCCTGCCCACAAACACAGCCAAAGCCTGCAGAGGAGCTCCCGACCGGGATACGTATAATAAGAACTTTTATTTAATACAAAAAATCCGTCCATAAGCGCTTAGATTTCGGGGCTATGGGACTTCCTAGTTCCCTAATAAGCCCGAATGGAAAATAGATTACTTTGTAATCACTTACATAGACTCCACGTTGCTGACTGGTGGTGGTGGGTTTCTATTATAGTACCTCCACTGGAGATTAGATAATTAAACCCCTTTGTAAGATCATTGGTGGCAGCGGACGAGAGCGGGGAAGAGTGTCTCCTCACTAAGGCACTTATTCTTTCTATTTTAGGCAGTAGCGGACGAATTCTATAGACGAAATCAACAGCGGGGCCACAGTTTACGTCAGGCCGAACTATTAACTGCAATCTCTACATAAACTGCTCCGACATATTTGGACACCAGATCCCGAAATAGGGATCTCCAATACTAGGCCAGGGTGTTGGATAAGAATTGGTGGCGAATGAATCTTTAATGGGTCAACGATAGTGCTCATAACCCGAAATGGGTTACTGGGTATAGGAGTATTCGGTCTACGTAGCCCTATGACGAGGTTGAAGATTCTATCAAGGAGGAGTGTTAAAACCTGCTGGATGTAGCCTACGGATGACAAGTTGTACTCGGGGACTTCGAGTCAGTTGTAAATTACAGAATCCACGACACGACAACAGATAACGGCTACAGACAATACTCAATTCTGCAGCAACTCATAATAGGCTGATGAGTAGCACTAGGTTTTCAAGCCTAAGGATCCACACAGCAATCTGGCACTTTGCAGACGGTCGAACCGACAAACAAATCGACAATGTGGTAATAGATGCAAGGCACGCATCCAACATCCTCGACGTGCGCACATTCCGAGGGGCAAACGTTGACTCTGACCATTTTCTTGTTGCGGCTAAATTCAGAGCTCGACTGTCCAACGAGAAGAAGCTGCGAACCGCACGGAAGAAGAAATTCGACGTTGAACGCATTAGCACACCTGGATTAGACATAGCTGCACTCACCTATCACTGACGCCAACAATCAGTAGTGCCAGTATCGCGACGTCATTAATGAAGCAGCCGAAACCACTCCAGAGAATTAGATTTGTTGATTGATTGGGAGAGCCTTTACCGGCCCTGGCACTGCTGCCTCTCTAAAGGAGCCTATTGTGCCATCCCTGGGTAGGGTCTTAAAGCCATCTTTTTACTCCGGAGACAGTCAGGAAGACAAGTATCTTCTCTGGGGGTAATTCAGCAAGATTTGCCGAGGTGACGATTTCTTCGCCAAAGACTTTCTTTCTAAGACGGAAGAGAGCCGGACATTACATGAGAATGTGAAGAGATGATTCACCACTCTCTAGGCACAGTCTACATGTGGGATCGAAACTCCAATTCAGTGAAGTTGTAATAATTCCTATCAGGATTCTTAGGTTGTTTTTATCCAGATTAGTTAGAAAATATGATTTTCTGGGGGAGTTCTGCCCAGGTGTTTTAAGCCAGAGTTCATTAGATTCGATTTGAGCTAAGCTCCTAATGTATTCCCTGAAGCATCCCTTACTGACACCGCAGAAGGGATCAGGTCCGACGAGTGGCGTTGTCGCGCCGTCTTTGGCCAGTGAATCAGGCGTTTCGTTTCCAGTAAAGCCCCTGTGGGCTGGAATCCAGTATAGGATGACTATGTTTTTCTTTGCTAGTTCGTAGATGGCCATGTAAGTTTCTAGGACCAGCTTCGATTTTATAACAGATGAGTTCAGAGCTTTACTGTCTGACTGTCTGAGAAGATAAATATGATTTTACCAGAACATAAATTTATTTTAGCGCAGTGGTTGATGGCAAGGACTTCAGCCTGGAATATGGACGAGAACTTGCCTAGGCTGACTGAAAAGTTCTATCTTGGAACCGTCTGTGTAGCAGTCTACAGGAAAAAGAAAAACAGGTTTTCGTTGAAAATACATCGAGTATCTATCTTCTTATATATACAAAAATAAGTTGTATTGTGTTTGTCGCCAATGTTCTCTGTAATGCGTGAACCGATTTTGATTCTGGAAATTTCCCATGAAAGGTGACGTTAATACCATGGTTTGTGAGTATATACGGTCTTTGTAGGTGTATTGGTTCATGAGTTATAGGGGCGTGGCACTTCCCATACAAAAAATTCATTCAAAATATTATATTTCGAAAACCACCCAATCGATTGAATTCAAATTTACATACAATCTTAGGTATTGTCCCAGGAGTATTCCTGTGAAGATTGGTCAAAGTTAGACAAAAGGGCGTGGCACTTCCCATACAAAGAGCATTCATAATCGTATATCTCGAAAACTACCCAATCAATTGAGCTCCAAATTAACAGATAATTTTAGGTATATAAAGGGGTGTGGCGCTATTTTTCGACAGTCATGGGAGCCAACGTTTGTAAAATGTGTAACATTGATAGCTATGCATTGTCCTGATAGACAAGAATACTTTCTACGTAATACGATTCTTGGAAAAACCAAAAATGTGTACCACGGAGCATTACAATAAAAACTGTTTATCTCTAATTTAAATAAATTTGAAAATGATTTTTTTATTTTTATATTTTGCACTACGAAGTGTGCAGGGGTTCGCTAGTTAAGTTATATGTATTTGTATATAGGACCCTTTTTAAACTTTTGGCGACTTTATCATTTTGACCATCGGTAACGCTGGGTTCTAGAATAATTAATGATTATACTTAAGGCTGGGTGTTCGAGGGTATATGATTTTTCGCCCCGATGGGGCTTGCAGGGCTTAAGAGATAATTGATCGCAGTAAACGGCATTCGACAGTAAATAAATAGATGCTGTTAGTGACCGTCTTAGAATTTTGATTTTTTGACTGTTAAGTACCATAAAGTCCCAAAAACGTCATTTTTTGGGTGTTTTTATTTTCGCCCCGGTGGGGCAATATCTAAACGAAACTTTTTTATTTTTTTTATGATTTTATTTTATAGTTAATGGGTTAAATTCGTTAGTGACCGTCTTCGAATTTTGATTTTTTGAGTTTAACTGTTATAATCTGCAAATTAAAGTGACCAAAAGGAAACAGTGTTTGTAGAGCAACCAGAACTTATTTTTGTCAGCTTTTCAAAACAGCATAACATTCAAACATTTATCTATCTGTTCATTGAATACAAATTAAAGATTTGGTTCATAAAATAGTTAAAACTGCAATTTAAAAAGTTAACGTTTTAACTGCAGCTCCTTTTTTGTTTCACAACTCACGCTCACATATGCAATGTAGTTCACAAAATATCCGACACAGCGCTAATCGTTTTCTCTATAATTTTGCTCTCTCGCGAGAGTCTGTAATTTGCAGATTGTTATTTGCCGCATTCGTTGCCACTGGGATATGGAGAAAACAAGTTTGGATCCTTTTTTTTTGGTTTTCTGATAGATACATACTAATTACATAATAATATTATTGTTGTTGTTTGAAGTCAATCGGGCATTGTGATTGTGAGGCATAGAGGCAGATTGATTAAATATCATCGTTAGACGTTACCTACACGCTACACGTAATATAATTATGAATATGATAGGGAAATCAAATCGAAATGAAAAATTATATTGAGAGCGGAATATTTTTAAGGGATGATGATGATGAATGATGATTGATATGGATTGAGAGCTTGAGAAGATTTGAGAATATGTATGGGATTGGGAGCTGGGACTCTGGGAGGTGAATGATGATTTTTTTTAATCTCATGAGTTGAGTTCAAATCAAACTACCTAAATGCAATTTTGGGTCATCGTAAATAAAATACCTACTGTATGAGGAAAGGGGTTGGTTGCTTTGCTGTTCCCTATTTTCGGCCGAACTTTTCAAAATTAGTGGTTGTGTGTTTTAATATTTTGAAAATTATTGTGTGTAGTATAAGCATGTATATATACACAACATCCGATTTTATTGGTGATATTGAAATGGTCATCTATTCATAAATCATAATGATTGGTCAATGTTTTGCATGACCAGTCTGGAGAAGAATTGTTAATTTGTGTTGAGGTTAAAAATTCTAAAGACAACAATAAAATGTGTTCCTGTGTTCATTGTTTGTTATTACAAAATTTGAAGGCAAATTAGTACATACATATATAGAACTGGGTAATGTTTTGTTGCACTTTAAACGTTGTCCAGGTAACTCATTCACGATATAAAAACAGTGTTCTACAGGATGCTATTTTTGTATTTCATGCCGCATGTGGTTGGTTTGTAAGGCGGCCCTAGATTAGGTGCAGCTTTGAAGCTCCTCTAAAAAATATTATTAGGGGTTACCCAACATCTTCAATGCCTACCGACTTCACAGTGTTTAACATACTTAAAATGATAATACTCAATATCTATCTACGTACTAGCATGGCAGTCACACCCGGCTTCGTTCATGTTATTTTTTTTCCGCATGATGCTGTTGTATATCTACAAAATTAATCTCATTATAGTCATATCTCTGTAGAGTGAAGATAATTACAATAAGTAATTTTTCTCTCCTAAAGGGAGTAGGGGGATAATTTAAAAAAATTCCAAAAAAGCCAAAAACTATTATTAATTTTTTTAAACACTATTTGGGAGTAGTACAATATATGTACATATAGGACATACATATATAGGTAAACTATGATGAGTTTTCTGGCTCTTACCATTTGGGCTAGGCCCTAGGCGTCCCCAATCAGTCAGGACAAACTTTTTATTAAATTAGATAATCCATACCTACATCCATAAATGGTGCTAGCAGGGCTCCAGCCGTTTGTTTTTGGATAGGATTTATATCTATATGTATATATAAAAATCATGGTCAATTGTGTTTGTCGATAATGTTCTCTGTAATGCGTGAACCGATTTTGATTCTGGAAATTACCCATGAAAGGTGACGTTGATACCATGGTTTATAAGTTCATACGGTCTTTGTAGGTGTATTGGTTCATGAGTTATAGGGGGGTGGCAGCTCCCATACAAAAAATGCATTCAAAATCTTATTCCTCGAAAACCACTGAATCGATTGAATTCAAATTTACATACAATCTAAGGTATCGGCCCAGGAGTATTTCTGTGAAGATTGGTCAACATTGGACAAAGGGGCGTGGCACTGCCTATAAAAAAACAACATTCAAAATGTAATATTTCGAAAACCACCAAATCGATTGTGTTCCTGTGAAGATTGATCAAAAATAGATAAAGGGGTGAGGAGGCGTTATTCTTCGACAGTCATGGGAGCTACAGTTTCGCAAATTTTTAACATTGATGCGCATTATCCTGATAGACAAGAATATTATGTAGGCAATACGAATCCTACAAAACCAAGTGTTGTGAATACAGCAGGGCATTACAATAGAAACTGCTTACCATTGATTTAAATGAATTTGAAATTGATTTTTATATTTTCATATTTTGCACTACGAAGTGTGCAGGGGGTTCGCTAGTCCTATATAAATATATAATATTTATACTAAAAAGGAACCCAAACCCACAAAACAAAGCAATAATAACAAACTAGCCCTAACAGGTTTTTATAAACAGCCAGCATAGAATACCAAAAAATAAAAGCCAAGGTCAGGAATGAAAATTTGTATAATATGGATTTTGGATATTCATATATCATATTATTGCTATGTACCTATTTCGATTTGTGCTTACGAATGCGATTGTACGTCGCTATGACGAAAGCCATATTCAAAAGTGTGCGTTAGCAAATTCTATATCACACACACTTTTGGTTTCAGTGTATTAGATAAACAACGTTTGCAGCAACAGGAGCAACAGCAACAGCAAGCACAGCTTGTCCCTTTCCCTTCCCTTTGGTTGTTTTGATTTATTTTGTTGTGCAGACAATTTTGTATTATTTTTATTAATTGAGCTGAGCGAGTCTGCACTCTGCAGTCACAATTGTGATCTTGATAAGGGAGGGTGTGCTCGGCTATTTGAAATTCTGTGCACTAATACATGTAAACACGTTTACTTGAGCACGGAGTTCGTAGCTGAGGGAGACCCACCCTTAACCAAAATTATTGTGTCTTCATTTCAAATAATCAGCTAGGTTCCAGAAATCGAGTGAAATCGAAATTGCAAATCGAGTGAATTCGTTTTCAGTGTTCTGCATTTCGAGCGATTCGGAAACTCCGAAATTTTTTCGAAATCACAATTTCACTTTGTTTCAACTCCAAAAATTTTGAAATCGATATCAAATACAGTGAAATGTAGAACACAAAAATTCATTTCCGATTTCATTTCGAGTGAAAGTGAAATGTGGAACCTAGCAGAGTAATGGAACCTAAACGAATGAGAGAAGTAAAAACATATTCTTAAATCAGACAACAACATTCTAAACATTGAGGCCCGATAACACCAACAAACCATAAAACAACAAGAATATCTTTTCACATAATACATAGCCACTCAAATAATAGAAAAACTTATACAAAACTTACCTCATTTTGGTCACGTCCTTTGTGCGGAGAATTGGTTATGACCTGTATAGCTTGCCCTGGGAGGCGACTTAGCAATTTAGTGCCAATTGAATCCGAGTTACCGCAACAAAATATTCTACGGTGATCATTATCTAAATGAATACTAGTTAAGGTTTTTTTAAATGAATTATCAGTTTCGTCCATTTCTTCAACATTTGATGGGGATGGGGTACTATCAACAGAACTCATATTAACTTGATTGATATAAGCGTCATTAAAGACTCGCGTATTTATGTCAAGATGTGTTATATACTTACTATACATCCCGATGGTGGCAGTAAACAAAAACAAATTTACATTAAAATTTAACAAAAATACTTTACAATGTTATACATGAAACAAATGAGGGGGACAAGAAATAGAAGCAAAATGGTAGATGGAATAGAAAGTACGAAAATGGTACGTACACTACTGAACACTATAGATACACATGAAACCAGGATGGATACATAATAGAATTACCGTATATTAACAATAAGCATGCATGCGTTTTAATAAAGTATTTAAATGCCGTTCGCATATTTATAACGAAAACATTAATAAGGGGGACTCACACTCCATTATAAAACGCCAGTTGATTAAATTTAAATTCGGGTAAAATTTGTCAAAAGATTGCCTAGAGATGCGATTACGTCTTCTGAAACTTTAAATACACAATTCTTTAGTGAATAATACTTTCTTATAAACAATGAAATGAGGCTTTTTTTTCTTCGACATACTGCATAAAGTTTAAACTTTACATAAGCAAAAATTAAAATATGAAGTATTAAATGGTTTTAAGGCAAATTTGAGATTTAATATTATTCAGTCTATAGAACAAAGATAATAAACAACAGACAATTGGTGTAATCAGAATTTGGTGGCCAAATACGTCGCCAAAAGTCGGATGCCTGAAAAGATGACTGAAAAGATTTTTTTAGGGCTTTGCAAAAAGGCTCTGATGTGTGACTTCATTAGAGATTTTTGGATATTAACTGGAATATTTGGACCTCTAAAAGTTTGCTCATAGGAAAGCTTTAGCCTGTCATATTAGGGCGCCCTTTGGAGCGTGGGATAGTCGGCTTGTCACGCCGAAACGGCATCAATCGCAACCCATTATGGTAGTTAAAGGGTGGATGCGCTATGCACCAATGGACATAAGTGGACTTTCGGAAACAGAATTGACTAAGGATAGGTACGTAGAAGATCTCTTCGCTCACGGGAAAAGACCTGGAGCTTGTTTTTTTTTTTTTAAATACTTCTCCCGGGAAAGGGGAACCTATAACGCTTCATCAGCGCCCCGAAATGCTCGCAGATGTATGTTTGTTCTGCACTTAAATTGCTGCAAATTGTAGTCTTCTGGAAATATATCTACAGAAAGCGAGCGAATGTTTGCTTGTCCTGTAACAGAAGGAGTTTTGGAAAATTGATGTCCTCGCGGTTGTCAAGTGTACTGTATGGTCATAAGCATTAACTGCCTTTTTTGTGCGCCCAAAAGTCGCATTTCGAGGGATAATGTATTTGAGCTCCTCGGAGCATCTACCATGGAAGTACCTATAGAACAAGCAAAGATCAGCGACTTGTCTTCTTCTGTGCACCAACGGTTGTAGATTCGACATCTTGGGGAGGCTTTCAAATATCGACTAGATATATTTGGTGTTTCCTCAACAAAGCAAACGGGTTCTGGAACTGTGGACCTTGCGGATGGGTGAAAATTCTTCATGTCGGGAGTAGCACCTTCAATGTCTGTTCAGGCGGGAGTGGGGATACACACAAGTTCCAGGCTGGCAGGCAGATTATTGGAGTGGATACCATTAGGAGGAAGAGTTGTGATCTGAAAGCTAAACCTATAAAGATCAACTCAAGCTCTAGTGCAGGTGTATGCACCGAATCTGGAGTCGGGGTACGTAGCTTTCTTAGATAAAGTTGATGCAGCCCTTGAAAAGGTTGCAGATATGAATTCTTATATCATGATGGGTGATTTCAATGCCCACGTGGGTGTGGATTTCTTGACATGCGGCAGCGCGATTGGGAAACACGGTGACTCCGATCAGAACTCGAACGGAGAGAAGTTGCTGGATTTTTACTGTTCAAATGGAATGAAAACTTTCTTTCCACACAAAGATATCCATAAATACACATATTACCGTCGAAATCTTCAGGAGAAATCGCTGATAGATTTCTTTGTGGTATCGTCGTGTATTAAAAGGATGGTTTGTGATGTTCGTGTGTTGAGAGGGGCTGAACTGTCAACTGATCACCACCTGGTGTTGTGCAAATTGTTTCTCAACGATCAAATATCTATCCTGCCAAACCGTAAACCATGGATGGTTACCCGCATACGGTGGGAGGGCCTACAGAACGATGAGATACGGGATGAATTTGCACGGCAGGTATCTGAAAGGTTTAAACAAATTCTAAATGTTCCATTCAATGTACAACAGCAGTCATTGCCTCTGCAGGACATATTTGCGGAGTGAAGCGGCTCGGTGTGGCGGCTGGTGGTGAGAAAAGAACAGCGTGTTTTAAAGGAGTTCAAGAAACCCTCAGAAAGAAGGAGAAGGCTTTCAAGGTGTGGATTCACTTGGGGGACTCACCTTCTCGAAACCGGTACATTGAGGCGCGAAGAACTTGCAAATTGGCTGTTAAAGCAGCCAAAGAACAATCTTGGAAGGAGTTCGGCGAGAAATTGGACCGTGATCACAGATCTGCAAGCAACGTGTTCTGGTAGACCATCCGCCGTCTTAGAGGAAGGAAGTGGAACATTATCGAAGGAGTCAAATCCAAAGATGGTACACATCTTTCTAATGAGGAGGACATCTTGCGCAGATGGAGCGAGCACTTTTCCGAATTGCTCAATCCAATCCAGGGCATCGAGGATGACACATCTATCGCCTTAAGCAGGGCGGAAAATAGTCCCACGGTAGAGGAAGTTAATTTTGCGATCAAATCGCTAAAAGCTGGCAAATCTGCCGGAGTGGATGAAATCCATCCAGAAATGCTCAAGGCTTTACATATGTGAAGAGGAAGTTAAATGGATTTACTAGAAATTCGCACCCAGAAATTCTTTAAAAGAAATCGGAAATTCGCACCGGGTCGTGCGACTTTTTTAACATCATAAAAAAAAAAATTAAATAGGTGGCGCAACAGGCGGGTGACACCCAAGGCCTAGCTTCTCGCAACCATTCGTTTTGTGTGAGTTTCTATTTTTGGGACGAATGGAAGGGACCTACAATTTTATGCCGAGTCCGAACAGCTCAATTGAGAAGCTTTTTCATGACAGTCATACTCTCGGATGTTTGTCAGACGTTCGCGAGAGGTGGCGCAGTAGAAAAAACTTTAAGATGTAATTTGGGTTTTTCCGGGGATCGAACCTGGAATCCCTCGCACAGTAGCCCAACACACTAACCACTGCGCTGTTTTAACATCATACTTAAAAGAATTGTCCGGAACTCACAGGTCAACACACAAGGCACGATATTTCAAAAGTTCGTCCAATAACTTACATACGCCCATGATATTGACATAATTGGTAAAACAAAGCGAGCCGTCACTGGTACGTTTGCTAGTATAGAAACGGAAGCGGCTAAAATTGGTCTAGCGGTCAACAAGGGCAAAACCAAGTATATGCTGTCAACAAGAAGGGACACCCAACATCATAGAATCGGACAAAACATCACGATCGACAGCTTTAACTTTGAGGTAGTGAGGGACTTTATCTACCTCGGTTCTGCTATAAATTCTAACAACAACATCTCAGAAAAAATTAAACGAAGAATAACTCTTGCCAACCGCTGTTTCTTTGGGCTAAGAAGGCAATTGAGTTGTAGAGCCCTATCCCGAACAACTAAGGAGATTCTGTCTTGATCATTCCAGTCCTGCTTTATGGCGCTTAAGCTTGGACTCTTCATGGACATCTAAAGCGGATAAAGATATCCTCGGTCGCTTCGAGAGAAAGATTCTTCGTAAAATTTTCAGTTCCGTTTGCGTTGACGGGCTTTGGAGAAGGAGATTTAACGACGAACTATACGAGCTGTACAGCGACATCGACCTGGTCAAAAAACTGCGAGTAAGTCGTTTAAGATGGCTAGGACATGTAGAGCGGATGGAAACAAATGCTCCGGTTCGTAGAGTCTTCGTACCGGTGCGAATTTCCGGTAAACCTTTAAATGGCTCTCTCGTGTCATTAGAGGGGCCTGGAAATGCGGCGAAACTCGCAGCGATTGCCTGTTTGGGGTGATTGTGCCCCTTTTCAAGAAAGAGGATAAGAGGGATTGCTCCAATTACAGGGGTCTGCCGGAAAAGTGTTTGCCAAGGTGCTGGAAACGCGTTGTGGTCGAGTCACGATTAGAAGATGAGCAGTGCGGTTTTCGTCCCGGCAAAAGCACAACCGACCAGTTAATCACTCTCAGAATGGTCCTTGAAAAGTATGCTACACCTGTTTGCGCATTCAATCTCTTTAGACAAACAGCTGTAAAAGCTGTGTTCGGGTAAACGGCGTTAAAGCAATACCATTCACCGTGGGCGTTGGACTTCGACAGGGGTGCGTCCTGTCTTTTCTCCTTTTCATTACTTATATGGACTGGATGTTAAAGCGCAGTCTTGGCGATGGGAGATCTGAGGATCCCCAGGATACCAGGATAAGATGGTTAGATCAAGTTTATAATCTCTCCTATACTCTTTTGAAGATTGTCCTTGATGATTAAGAGTCCATGGCGGAGAATCGAGAGCTATGGAGGGTCCACTTGAGCAACCTACACACGCGACCCACTTAATGGACAAGCGGACCATTTAAAATGAATGAATTTGGAAAGGTAGCACACTTCACTAGTTACTGAAAACTGTGAGCATGTCGTAATCCATGTTTTTTTGTTATACCGCTAGTTTTTTGAATAGTTTGTATTAATATTTCCGTCTTTTCCGTGATTTCATTCAGCGCTCCAACTTTCGCTAGGATCTGATATTTTCTTTGACCCTCCCCTTACTTATGTGTCCTTGTTACATTCGGAGAAAAAAAAACAACCGAATGGTTCCAAAACCCAGATACGACTAGATTCCAGCTTTGCTGCTTTTTAGGAGAGTTGAATTCAGCAAATGAATCATCACCGCATGCACAAGGAATTTGTCGGTCTGACCCTAATCACATAGCAACTTTAACAGTATAAGTATATCAGTGAAGTGGTGGAAGGTGGGGTTTACTAATAATCATTTCGAATGTCCAATTTAAATGATCCAATGAACCACGTACCATTAAAGAAAATCAGTTCGGTAAATTTAGTACCAAAACTGAAAAGGAGTATTCGTAGCGTGCAGTGAAATTAAATATGTAATTTATGTAAATATTTCAAAGAAGCAATGTTTTCAGATTCATTGCCTGTAGTGTACGTACCATAAAAGAAAATTATGTATGAGAAGTATGTACTTACGACTTGTAGTTGAAAAGACCATTAATTTTTATATATTCCAGAACAAGTTCATCGATCAGATATTTCACAGACTGTCCGCGACTAAGGAGTCTTCGAATCATGGTGGAGCTGACCTCATTTGGTACCCAATTCGTTATCAGCGTAATGTTTCTCTACAGATAAAGCAAACTTGTTTAGTATCTAATAGACAAAAGCTACCTTACGGCCAAACCTGATGTTTAGTAAGAATATCCGAATCAAATATAAACTTTTCCGGATTTGCACCACTTCGGGATATCACCACTAGACCGTGGTTACTCACTATATCCTCAATCTGCAGAAAGATACAATGAATTAAGCAACTTTCAATTAAATTTTTGAATAACTTTACATCTTCCGCGGCCCATAGGCCTGGCACAGCAAATGATTCTAGTAAATCAGCTCCGCAGAGAAGCTTCAATTGTACTTTTTCCCTGCGAGCACCCAAACCATGAGGCAACCATCCGGGGATAATAGATTCGTCAACTGAGTTTGGAGAGTTAATGTAATTGTTCATGTAATTCTGAAAAATAGTTATAAGTGGGCCGTTAATTTAATGAAATATACATGTTGATATTATCTTTGTCTATTACAAAATAAATTCTGTGTGGATCAATACCGGTCATGAGTTTCGATGCAAGAAACAGTGTGAGAACAGTTTTTTTTTGCCAAGAACTGCTTAGCATAATGTGAAGACTCTAGGCAGTAAATGTAAGCAAGAACAACTCGCTCTTTAGACAAAGATTCAAAAGAAACATACTACCAACGGCAGCCTCTTTTTGATTATGGTAATGCCGATTCCGAGCAAAGTTATGAATTACCCACTTAATGCTTAAATTCCCGCCCCCCATATGAATGTATTTTTTGTTTATTTAACGTAATTAAATGACTTTATCTAGATTTAATGGTAGTCTTGTTATAAGATGCATTTATTTGTTTTGATTAAGTTATTGTTTGCATCTTCTCTTTACACCCGCTTGGCAAGTTTCCATTATGTAAATACAAAGTGCCTTGCTGCTTTTGGAAGCTCAATTGTAACGTTTTATGCGGATTGTGAAATACCAATTAAAACCGCGTGCATACCTAGCTAGATGCATTACATGCATTACATTACCCTACCTACAACTTAACTGATTTGATTACATACTTTGTAAATTGCCAATCTTATAATATATCTATACATTACCTGATGATATTGAAGAACTTGTTGTGTTCGCGACCATTGATCCTGTCCGATTTCCCAATCAGATGCACGAATCCAATTTGAGGATTGCAAGGCCAATTTAACCATTGCAAAACGGTGCCTTCCTATCGCCAAACCCTTCTTTCCGTATGAGTCATGAGTAGGTGATACTATTCCCCCGATAACGGAATGTGTGCCCAACATTTCAAAATGATCACGAGCAATTTCTTTAAATAAATATGTAGTTTTAATACAAATAATTAAAAAAATCGATTTAACATTTTCTTACCGAACATCCGAAAGTGCATCGGAGTTGGTGGACTAAAAGAACCACATGCAATCAAAACAATACGTGGAGGCAACATTTGACTTTCTTCGATTCTAGTGCTCATAATATATGTTTATGTTTAATAACTATTACAGATATAAAAATCACAGCACATTTCTATAAAATACAATAATTTTAGTGCAAAATGATTTTTCCCCACTTCACTTTTTTTCTCTTTTGACTTTTCTTCACATACAGCTTTTTCCGAAAAGACAACACTGCTCAGCTGTGCCCCACAAGCTGTTTGCTCCGTTATCGAAATTAAATATTGTAATCGATTTGAAAGCTATTCTTAGTTATCGTTGTTACACCAATGTGGTATTCGATTGGGCAGCTAGGAGCTTTGGTTTTTCCCTAGAAAACTTTCAGAAAAAGGCAACCTCTTTACAATCAAGGGCGCTTTTTTGGACTTTATTCTAACAAGGCCTATTTTCATGAACAATTTTCTAAGTAAAGCAATGTACCTAATGTAGAATTTTGAACGCACAACTTTACGGTTCACAAAAATATTTAGAAGTGACTTGGGGTGTAATGCTCATACCCCATTCTTGTGACGCGTTCATGACACTGCTAATGCTATTTAGGGAAGAAAGGCAACAAGTGACAAAAAGCAGGAACAAAAAGAGAATTCCATTTTATTTGCAACAGAAATAGAATCAGGGACAGCAGACATTTTCCTTAGTAGCAGAATTTAGCGACAGAAAATGGTTATTTGGCGACAGAACACAAACAAGTCTATAGATTGCATTTACATACTACACATGGACTGCTAGTGAAATGTCAGTTTCATACAAACCTGCGAGGGAAAATGAAGCAAGCATAGCACTCAAACAAAATCGCACGAATTGGTCGATGGCATTTGAGTGTTTTCGTTTTTGTCCGCCGGGAATCAACGTAAAATTGACCGCAAGCAGTCCATGTATAGTAGCTATGTCAATGGCCGCGTTCACATTGCACAAAATGTGCTAGAGCTCTAGCGCAAATGCTGAAACGTCAGTTTTTTTTATGGAGTTTGGCATGCCACTAGTCATCTAGCGGTCAATGGAATGCGGGCAATAATAGAATGTTTCTGTAGCTGTCAGCGACAGAAATGTCAAATCATCCATGTTGTTTTCGGTTTGTTTGTTTCGCATCGGGCTACTTTTTAAGACCAGGCGTTACTAAGAGTATTTTATTAAGCAAGATTTAAGTTAAGTTACTTCCTAAGCACACTCAACTTCTTCAAGGGTTTACTCGATAGTTTCTATTTTTATTCATACATGAATAAAAATTAAAAACCCTTCTTTTTATAAACATAGCTTAACTTAATGAAACTCATTTTTTTCACCAAACAGAGTCTTGTCTTCCCTTCAAAATGCTAAAAGAATATACTCAAACTACAACAACGCACGTAAATACACATGTCAACGTCACAAATATGCCGATTATATTGCATGTAACATTTTCTAGAGTAGGTGTTACTCTCTGATCTCAATTTCACGTCATGTGTATGTCAGATATTGCCGTGTACTCATAGGATAAGCAACTTTCGCAAAATGTTATTTTCCATAAGGCGTGTTTTTTAGTAACTGGGATAGTCTTTATTTTTCATTAAATTCGTCTCATTAGGAAAGCATTTTCATTTTTTTGCATACCTGTACAATTTGACGAATTTTCGAACGCATTTCGATAACACCTATTGTATCGATATGTTTTATTACGATAGAAATGTCACTTTTTTTAACATGCAACCCACTAAAATTTAAAGTAAAAACAAAATTCTACTAATATTTAAGTAAAATGTTCCATTTCCTAAACCAATTAAATAAATAAAAATGCCTGGAAAATGAGCACTCATAATAACCTAAAGATTTTCTTCATCTGCGGATTGTCGCTGTGTGTTGGTGGTCTTTTCGTTCTCAGTTTTATTCCTTTGACCTCTGGTAACAAGGTTCACCTTCTTAATTCACATGTTTATCAATGTAAATTTCTTTATAGACTGCAACTGCAATGAAAGGAGCAATGCTGCTAAATCACAGGAAGAAATCCTGACTGACAGTCATATATTTAATCCCAATTCACCTAATAAACTAGCCATCCTTGTACCGTTCCGTGACAGGTTTGAGGAGCTTTTACAATTTGTGCCACATATAACCGAATTCCTCAAACGACAAAAAGTCAACCACCACATTTTCATACTAAATCAGGTCGATAGGTACCGATTCAATCGTGCCTCTCTCATCAATGTGGGCTTTCTGTTTACAAGGCAGGATTACGATCATATTGCCATGCACGACGTCGACTTACTGCCTATGAACGACAAACTAAAGTATGAGTTCCCCGCCAAGGGACCGTTGCATGTTGCTTCACCAGAGTTCCACCCTAAGTACCACTACGATACTTTCGTGGGGGGCATTCTGCTAGTAAAGCGGGAGCACTTTCAACTGATGAACGGCATGTCCAACAAGTACTGGGGCTGGGGCTTGGAAGACGATGAGTTTTATGTTCGCATTAAGGACGCAGAGTTGGAGGTCAGTCGTCCTAAGAACATAGGAACCGGTGTAAATGACACCTTTCGGTGAGTTAAATATATTTGGAATAGAGAAACCAAGTTGACATTTTATTATTATGTTCCAGCCATATTCACAACAGATTACATCGCAAACGTGACACTCAGAAATGTTTCAACCAAAAGGAAGTTACTCGAAAGAGAGATAGACAGACTGGATTAAATACCCTGCAATACGAGATTAGTGGAGTCAATAGTTTAAGTATAAATGGGATTCCCATTACGGTTGTAAATATCGTCCTACAGTGCGATATGAAAATGACACCATGGTGTGACTGTTCAGGTGTAGCAGGTGCTGCGAGTGTCCCCTCGTGACGATAAATAAAAGTTTTGATTGAAGTTTGGAATAAAGTTTTATTATTTTATATTTGCACAATTATTTCATCTATATTATACCAGCCAGCTAAACTTATATTCTAATAAACATGAACCATTCCATATAAAAATGTCCAAAATAACGTATACGTGCACAGTCCACCAAGAAAGCCACTTGTAAGGAGGCTCTGTCTGCTAATAAAAAACTTTTTCCACTGCGTTCCGGACTTCATAAGTAGTAGACACCAAAGACCGAGGACGGCGACAATGTATAGCAAAAACCCAAGGATACCGGTCAGACCCAATATTCCTGTTTAAGAAATATAATGAACAGTGATGGTTTTGCATAGAGAAACATTGGTCTTACCTGCAGTACAGCCCGACAATGCAGCCATTGATGTTCGGCAGTATTCTACAGCCGACGCATTGTTACGGATTGCTGATTCACTGTAAGCAATGATTTCTCCACTTTTTAATTCACGGGTTTTTACACGAGTAGCCATTCTAATTTTATTTAAATTATCGGAGTTTGGTTAGATGTGAAAAATTGGTCTTTACTTTAATTCAATATGTCAGAATATTATTTGACAGATGACACTTCAATTTCATTGGACATGTTCGTTTTGTTATTTATTTCGAAAACTTCCGACCTGTTTGTATACCCGAGAACTGTTCGTCAAGTTGCAATAGAGAAGATTTTGTTGTTTGGCTTTTAATAAATTAAAATGTGATCTATTTTTCTCTTCAATATTCTAGCAATTACCAAGCAAAAGAGAGCGTCAAAAATAAGCCTATACCATAAATTATTATCTTGCTCCCGGGACAAGAGATAATATTTTGACAGCTGAAAACTCGTTATCCACCATGTCAGAAAATTAGCCGAGGATAATAATTTAGCGCAATTGAAAAACGGCCAATTTGTGCCAATCGAACACCAAAAGTGATCTAGGGCAACTGCTCCTTGATCATCCCATACTTTATTACTCTGACTCTTGGACTCTATCTAAAGGGGATGAAGATCGCTTTGAGAGATAGATTCTTCGTAAAATGCTTGGTTCCTTTAGCCTTGATGAGCCTTGGAGTAGTATATTCAACGACGAACTATTCAAGCTGTACATCGTACATGAAGAGCTACGCTTTGGATATTGAACAGAATTAAATAGATCGCGGATACATGTTTCCTAAACGTGATTTTTGTACTGTAGACTGTAGGCATTGGGCGCAGTGGCTCAATGGATCGCAAATCTGACACAAAAGAACAAACGAGCGAACATCTGACAAACAATTCAACAACAAACCCTAACAAATTATTTACACAAACGAATGACACTATAATTGCTTAATTTTCTAGACGGTTTCTGTTGGATCAACTGTTTTTAAGATCGCATATATCATGAATGTAACATCAGGGTCAATGAGCTACATAGGGCCGGTTTGTTCATCTTTGGTTAACTCTAATCACAGTTATTCCAGTTGATAACCATAGAATTTGTTTGTTCACTCAAATTTTAACCACAGAATTCATGATTTGGTTAGTTAACCACAGAAATCGATAACCAGGCGATTTTGGTCGGTTAACGGCACTAACCAAAGAAATTCTGGAATTTTGTTTGTTCAAGCCTTGACATAACAGTCAAAAACAAAGCAAGTTTCTTTCAAAAAAAAATTAATTTAATAAATAATAAACGCAAAGTAGTGTGTTGCTTCGTATCTGCTATTAGGACGCATTTTCAACAACTGGCAGACGAATACAAAGCAAGATAGTGTGGACAAAAATTGCACACATTGCTGCGGCTGTGACAATTTTAACCATTGATTAAATCTAACAACTGAATAATTGACAAGTAAACAGGAAAACTGGAACGATTTGTCGCAAATCTGTGGTTGGGTGACCAGAGTGAAAAATAAGTGAACAAACGCTCCTTGGTTACCACAGATATGGGTTAAATTAAATCTACGGTAACCTAACCGCAGATTTAACCAGCTCTGAACAAAGCGGCTCAGTTACTTCTCCGAACGGGGAATTTAGTGCTTCACTGGGTTGGATTTCAAGACATATAATATGCTATGGAAAGAAAAGCTAAAGTTTTAACGTCTATATCCATTGGCCACTCGCGAGTAAGTTCCGAAGAGCAAAAACAATCTAAAAAATGTCCCATTGGCTGTTCGAAGTGAAGCTTTATCACCGTTTTTTTGTTTTCGGACTTCATTTTGGAGTGCACCCTGATTAGTACCAAAACCAATGGATATCGATAGATGTGACTTCAAAAGTATAAGTTGGATATAGCAAGGTGGTAGCTACAAATCTAACCTATGAGTGTGAATTATAATTTGCTTTTAATTTCGATTTATTTTAATATTGAGTTTAGTGATCCCGATATACCTACACTTTTGATGTCATTTGCATTCATCTCAAAAAATATATAAATACAGCCGTATTTATTAGATTTCCTTAAAATGCCTCTGAGAGCTTGTTTAGTTAAACATCGCGTAAGAATTTACGCAGCCTCTACGCTACTTTGCTGAAATTGTTATTTATAAACATTTTTCCACTGTTGCTTTACTAAACAGGGTTGATGTCCAGATAAGGGGAAATATATGAGAAACTATTACAAAAAATACAGAAAACTAGTACTTTCTTCCACTGAAACCGACATCAGCTGTTTTCTGACAAATTTTTTGTGTAAACAAAAATATTTGAAATGCAGAAATCAAATAATATGTAGCCACCTAATGAAAACTTTCACTCAAAAAATCCGTGCCTAAAAGCAACTGAGCTCTATGTTGCTGATCCTGATGGCCTTATAAAGATAAAAAAAAAAACAAAACAAATAGGTATCAATATACCGGATGACCATTTATTTGGCATTTTGTAAAAATTATTACATGGCACACAAACACAAAACTAGATTATTTCTTTGAATTTTGTATCACAGGCGAGGAACACCAATAATTAGAGCTGAAATGAAAGTTTCTAAAGGATATATGCGTATCAAAACAAAACGAATAATATCACCAGCACGAATGAAACAAATTACTGCAATAATTCTACACGATTTGCGTTTAAGCATTTTTATTCTTTTCAAATAGAAAATAATAATTAGATTTTTCAGACTACAACGCGAAAAACTAAAACGCAGGTCGATTTAAAAGAATACTCGAAATAAATGCAAATTTTTGTGATTTCTCGATTCACGATTCCACCCCAAAAATGACATTTCCAAAGAAAAAACAATTTACGCAAGCTCTACGCAGCCTCTAAACGCAAATTTTTGTGTTTAAGTTACGCGGCCTTAAAACTACGTTGCTTAAGTTCGAAAAATGTTTATAAATAACGTTTTCCTGCGTAAGGGCATTTTAGAGGGTGCGTAAAGTTAAGCAGGCTCTACGCCACGTTTATAAATACGGCTGATAATGTTTAGACATGTACACCAATTAGTAGGTACATTTGTGCAATAAAAAAACAAACAAACCTTTTTGCTAATGTAACGTGGCCCAAGATATCTTTTATCCAAACTTCGAAAGGCTGTCAAATGAAATTCGAAAAAATTGACATTTTGTAGTTTTTGTTTTTCCATTTTGCATTGGAGTTTGGACATTGATTAATTAACGTCATGTTGTGATAATAATTTACTAGTGTTAATATTTAAAATTACTAAATAAAGCTTTAAAATGTTCTTCTAATGTACAATCCACCCGATAGCCATTGTTCTTTATGTAATTGTAATGTACTACGAATTCCAAACCAATTAGAAAACCCAAAACTACGACATTATTTTTGTGTATATAATCAATTATTGTTGGCGAAATGCCTCCGTCAAAGTGTTGCATGGTCTGTGGTGATAAGGCCCTCGGCTATAATTTTAATGCGATTACCTGTGAAAGCTGCAAAGCGTTTTTCCGCCGGAATGCCCTCGCGAAAAAACAGTTTTCCTGTCCATTTAATCAAAACTGTGAGATTACGGTAGTAACTCGTAGATTCTGCCAGAAATGTCGCCTAAAGAAGTGCTTCGATATCGGTATGAAAAGTGAGAACATAATGTCCGAAGAGGACAAGTTAATTAAACGCAAAAAGATCGAAAACAACCGTCAAGCGAAACGAAAAACGTCGGGAAAACTTGATGCGACAATACTTGATAAAATTAAGCGCGAAGACCATCTAGATGGGGCTTTTACTTCCGAGCAATATACATCACACGACTCGCAGAGTTGTAATTCCTTCGAAAGTGACGACCGACACCATCGAAGCGACAGCAGTTCGAGCATTGAATTAACCCACGAGAATATGACCAGTTCACAAATCGTTGACTTCATAGTCAATGATCCCGATCAGGCTTCACAAGCAATAAACCGTTTAATGAAAACACCCAAGGAAGCTGTTGCCACCCTTGAAAAAGTTATAAGTGCGCAGACCGATGCGTTGCGTTTTATAAGCCATCTAATATCGTTTCCAGGCGATGCCCTGAAAATAATTAGTAAAATTATGAATTCACCCTTTGAAGCCCTCACAGTATTCACAAAGTTTATGAGTTCACCCACTGATGCACTCGAAATAATATCAAAGATAGTAAGCTCTCCACAGGACGTTCTGCAATTTATAAAACAACTTATGCATTGTCCCGAAGACGCACTTGACATAATGACAAAATTCATGAACACTCCCGCCGAGGCTCTCAAAATGATCAACAAAATGGTCAATTGCACAACTAAGGAAGCTGTCGAAGCGCCTGCCAGCTCTCCAACAAACCCCCAGGAATCCGAAGTCAGTATGTCTGGTGCCTATACCGAGGATACAATCATCAATTCAATGCTCAGTACAAGCAGTTGTGGGAGTAATCACAGCAGCAACAATATAAATAACAACAATGACGAGGATTACATAACAAATCAACAAACCGATGATCTGGCTGATGACCCTGCCAGTCATCAGACAAAATTAAAAGTTGATGAGAAGACACCTTTAGAAACACAATTCCCTTTTGCAGGTGAACAACCCACAGAAGATATCAGCATGAATGACTTGACAAATGGAAACAAGCCCAAGAATGGTAATACCAATTCATTGGAGGCCGTGCTCTATGAGGTCATTCAAATTGAGTACGAGATGGCAAACTCGATACCACAGTCTTGCAGTTCTGTCAGTCGAGAGCTCAACGAAGCCGAGCTACAGAAACTCAATGAGTTGAAACTAGCCAACAAAGCGTTATATTATCCAGTCGATGAAGATTTATCCTCGCTGATTAAGGTGAGCAGTCATTTTTCATTATTTGTAATGTGTTCCATCCTTAGAAAGTCCTAAAGTGTTAGTTTGTTTAGTAAAATTTAGTCTATTTTAGTTGTTTGGGGTCGAGAGATAATAGGACCGTTCTACCTGTCTTCTAGCAAAACTTAGATTGAGGATAAAAGGCTGATAAAAAAATAACGAAAAAAAATCAAACTCACTAGGGCGTATACGTACTATTTTATTTACCCACATATTTTAAAAGGATCTACCTCAACCACAGTGGGCGCAGTAGCGCAGTGGTTAGTGTGCTGGACTACTGCGTGAGGGATCCCAGGTTCGATCCCCGGAAAAACACAAATTACATCTTAAAGTTTTTTCTACTGCGCCACCTCTCGCGAACGTCTGACAAACATCCGAGAGTATGACTGTCATGAAAAAGCATCTCAATTCAGCCGTTCGGACTCGGCATAAAAAATTGTAGGTCCCTTCCATTCGTCCCAAAAATAGAAACTCACACAAAACGAATGGTTGCGAGAAGCTAGGCCTTGGGTGTCACCCGCCTGTTGCGCCACCTATTTATTTTTTTTTTTTTTACCTCAACCATTATGCATCTCTAGTTAACTCGGTCTTTTGCTAACTTTCTCCAGTTACGCACTCCAAGTTGGTTAAGGTCCCTTGCAACCTGTGCGCGCCACCAAAGGTATTCCTCTGGATTGGTGTTTCATTCTACATGTACTAGTCGTTTAAGACGACTTATCTGCTCTTCTGAGTTGATGTCGCTATACCAGTGATTCCCTAACCGTGCGTTGCAATGCACTAGGGCTTCGTGAGGCTATACTAGGGGCGCCGCAAGACGGTACGCACACGACGTTCTGTGTGATTACTGTTCAGTCACTGATGCCAAGACACTGGCAAGTTACAGGTAACAGTGCAAAAGTTGCGCTAGTTGCGCCCTTTTTACGGCAGACGCGGTGGCTCTTCAATGTCGACTTTCCTGTGGCCAAATTCAAAATACCGGTTCGGTAAGCAATCAACAAAGGCACGCCAGATCGTCCAAGAACATTGCCGGTTCGTTCGGTCCGTGAAAGTATACAGGAAAACCCGAGGCGGTCAATTGCTTGCTGTGTGCAAGAAGTCGGCTTTTGCAGGCATCAACTTGGCAAATTTTGCGTCGGTACTTTAGCCTATATCCGTTCAAGATCCAACTGACCCAAGAGCTAAAAATTAATGATAGACCATAGACATCACTGTTTTTTCGCTGACTGGGCTCCGACCCCAATTTTGGCCGAAAAACATGTTTAGTGACAAAGCGCATTTTTGAATGAATGGCAATGTTAACAAGCCAAATTGCCATATATGGTACGACGCCAACCCACACGAGGTGGCACTTTATCCATAAAAAGCTGTTTGGTGCGGATTTTAGAGCGGCGGCGGCGTCATTCCTCCGTACTTTGTCTTGACAATAACGTTGCTAAGGCTATTACCATCAAAGGCGAGCGCTGCAGAACGATGCTAACCGATTTATTTTGGCCCAAATTGATATGGATATGGAGGTAGATGACACTTGGTTTCAGCAATACGCCACGATGGGCATTTTGCAACCATGGGTATGGTTATCTCTAGCAGAGTTGATCTAAATAGGCCACCAAGATCGTGCGATTTAACCTCGCAAATTTGTTCTTGTGGGGTTGCCTGAAGTAACATAACCAATGCCATCGCTCAAATTCAGCCAGATCTATGCGGCAGATTGGACCACTCGGATTAGTGTGGCACTAAGAGAAGGTCCATCGGACATATGGACATGATATTACATTTCATACAATAATGGCATACATTGTCCTTTCAGATAAAAAAAAGGATTTTGTTAATACCTCGCACAGAGCTGGTTATATTCCATTGCAAAGTCGACCTATCCTTATTGAAAACCCCTATAGTGAATCTTCAGTAAGCTCAGCTTCTATTTACATTATTGTGTTTTGTTCCGTTGTGTACTTTTATGAGGGGCATCGCAAAAATGTTATAACCTATATAGGGAGTCGCTGGCGCTGCATAGAAAATTTTGCGAACCCCTGCGCTTCTTCATCAATTTTTTGCTAATGTCCATGCTTATGCGCCATATAGCAGTGGTTAGGGGTATGATATAGAATTTTCTTAGTAGCTGCCTATAATGGCGTTCCGTCCGATTCACCAATGTTGTGGGTCCCTCTTGTTGACAGCATGTATTTTGTGTTGCCCTCATTAACCACTAAACCTATTTTTGCCGCTTCTATGCTAATACTTGCAAATGCGCAAGTGACAGTTCGATGAGTTCTGCCAATGATGTCAATGTTTATCCGCGTTGCAAGTAATTGTACAGACTTGTAAAAAATTGTGACTCTGGTACTGGCTTGAGAATTTCGCACAATTTTCACCAAGTAGTTGAAGAAGTTACATGACTGCGCATCACCTTGGGTAAATCGATTTCTTTATTTCAAATCAATTTGACGATTGGTTTGTTTATTTTACGCTGGCTTTAGAAAATGTTTAGGTACCACTTTGATGAATGGCTTTTCTTTCACATTTCTGTCAGAGGTCTCGGCGAGATTGTTTCCGACCTGATGGATGTCGTTTGGATTTTTGAGACCGTCTAAACATGCATGCTCTATGCATCAACGATGACTGTAGTGTGTTTCAAGCGGAAATTGCAGCTATAACCCTAGCGGCAAAGGACCTAAAGAGACGACACATTGTCGACAAACAAATCACTATATACTCTGACAGCCAAGCGGCCATAAAAGCCATGGAGTCAGTCGTGATGAAGTCGAGGGCAGTAAGTCATTGCAAGAAATACCTTAACGAACTATCACGAGCCAATACGGTGGCCCTCTGCTGGGTACCAGGTAATGAACAGGCGGATAATTATTGCAAGAAACCGGTCAAAAATGCATGCATCATTGGCCCTAGAATCTGTAAGAACTCCGCTAAGCAGGCTTGCTAGGAAGGTGGACATTGAATCCTTGACTAGAGCAAACCTACGCTGGCACAAGCTCAACACCTGCAGACATGCAAAATAATTATGGCCAGAAGTGAGCAAAAAGAGATCGAGATTCATGATCGAACTGAGACGCAAGGATTTTCACATACTCATGGGGGTCACTGTGCGATAGGCGTACACGCGGAAAGGCTAGGCATACTGCATAATGACTTTTGCAGAAGCTGCAGAGACGTTGAAGAAATAGAATCTGTTCGTCATCTGCTTTGCGAATGTCCAGCCCTTAAAAACAGCAGACAAAAGATTCTCAACAGCTTCTTCTTCGATGAGCTAGAGGATCTGGAGAATGTTGATCTTAAGGAACTCCTGAGATTCATACTCAAATCGGGGTGGTTCCAGTAGTTCAACAAACTCCACATCCTTCGGTTATTCTATGTTTCCAACAGGTATGAAAGGGAAGGTTCCCGTCACTGGACACAATGGACCCAACTGATGGTCTACGTGAAGCTGTGGCAACCGCCACTAGAGCACCCAAGTACCTACCTACCTACCCATGCATGCTCTATTAAAGTCTGGTAAATGTATAAAGAGTCGATGGTATTGTTGCTAGCCGAAGCGACATTAAACGAGAGTTGATACTTCAGTGAAGTTGATTAAAATTGATTTCTTAGCATTTTTCGCTTTGAGGTCATATAGCTTATAATGAGCTAGTTAAATCATGTCCGTTTGGGGATTACTCTTGATGAGAGTTATTCAGGAACCGCTTAAGCATCCTGTACCCGCGAGCCCTTGTTATGGATTGGCGGGACATTGAAAATAAAAATGAATAAGTTTAAGCATTATGAAGCAACATAACATACAAACAAATACTTTTGTCATCTGTGATTTGTAAACCTAAACAAACACAAAATTGAGTATCACGTTCCAAAAAATAACGAAAAAAAAAAATCTTTTTAATCAGAAACCAATTCAAAACAAATAAATACTCGCACAGGTGGTATATTAACCCATAAGTTATAAGTTAAAATGTGAATCATAGCGTTTAAAAGCGTATAAGGTAGTTAGCCTATCTTTACTATCAATCAGTCAGCCAATTTTTTTGTTTGTCGCTTTCTTATCGCGCACCTGCATGAAAGTAAGTGCCAGTGCTTGGAAAGGTTATTATTGATTGTTTGTTATAAAAAATATCAAATTGTCTCCTATGAACGTTTTGTATTTATTTTTTTAGTGGCTTCACTACATGTTTCCATTAAGTAGACGCATTGTCCTAACGATTTGGATATCTAGAAATGTTACTAAGGTGTGATAATTGCTGATAAACATATTTACTCAGCCAATAAACGAACAGATGGTTAATTTTGAGCTTGCTAATCTTGTTTTTGATTTAATTAAATGAAAAGTAACATTGGAAATTTCGTTGAAAGCTCCGGAGTAAAAATGTACAGTTTGGGATGTACAAAATTTTAGGAATTACAATGCGCGGTCATATCTAGTCCCTAAGTTAAACTTTACAATCGATTATCTACAGTCACCTACAAAATACTAATTAAGGTAAAGGTTAAAAATAATTATTAGAAGGACCCAATGATTCCCATCCTAAAGATGGTCGAACTTTAGCCGCTAATGAGTAATAAAAACCCAAAATGAGTTGTAAAATCTGTACATTAAGAATCGGAAGAGACGATGT
This sequence comes from Cheilosia soror, assembly GCA_949372485.1. Lineage (NCBI taxonomy): Eukaryota > Metazoa > Arthropoda > Insecta > Diptera > Syrphidae > Cheilosia > Cheilosia soror. The sequence goes on along the minus strand of OX443562.1, from coordinate 53,751,118 downwards.
AATATAAAATAAGCAGTCACAATATTGATATACTTGATTTTTCTTCTATTTGTGATAATTATCTGTTCCTTTTGCCTTCTTTGGGCTTTGAATCTTTTATAAATGTTCCAACGAGAGTAACTTCAACTAGTAAAACATGCCATGACCATATTTATATTCGGGCTAAAAACCTTGATAATATCTTTCCAATCGTGCTTGAATGGGACATAACTGATCATTTTCAGAAACCCAAATCACTCAAAAAATTAACTACTCGGTGTTGCGCGAATGCCTCTCTATGGAAAGTTGGAGTAATGTGTATAACTAGTTCTAATTGTCCTTCAAACGCTTTTAGTAACTTCGTCACTACTCTCTCTATCCATGTTTCTGCAAGCAAGTACATAAAACAAAATCGTAAATAGAGAAAAATCGAGCCATAAATGACTGACTATATCTGCGAGAAAATCAATGCTAAAAATATTATTACGCTAGGAACAAGAACAACTTACATTTACCACGGATAAAAAACGCAAACGAACAAATGCAAAGGAATATTCATGAACTAATAAATGCACAAAAAGAAACATATTACAAAAGAAACTTCAAAGAAAATATGTTCAAACATAAGCAACAATGGAATATTATTAATAATCTGGTAAGTAAAAGGAATGACGACAACGGCCTAAAAAATATAACGTTTCCAGAAAATATATTATCTGTAAATGATGAAGAAATAGGAAATGGCTTTAATATATTTTTTAAAAATGTGGCTGAAAGTCATAAACCTAGTCCCACCTTGCAACCTTGAAAATTTGCACCAAGAATCTCTACTTGACAACGAAAACTTATCGTCTTTTTTCTTTGGTGTAGTACCTGAGATTGAAATACTCCAAGTGATCTCCAACCTAAAATCATAGAACTCGTGTGGAATATATGGCTTAAGTAGCATTGTCAAACAAAAACATTAGTAATTCTATCATTGAACCCTTAAAATATCTTGTGAACATGAGTTTTGAAAGCGGTATATTCCCTGAGTACTACTTGAAAAAAGCAATAATAATACCAATACATAAAAAAAGTAGCAAATGTGACCCAAGCAATTACAAACCATAATAATATTCTACCCGTCGTGTAGAGGGGTATTTTGTACCTTTTCAACCAGACCTCGAAGGAATATGCAGAATCTAGAAAGACAAATTTTATGTATTAACTTTCAAATATATATATGTATTTCAAATATACAGGGTGACCCAGTTAAGAAGGATAATCCTTTAAGGGAACATTCCTGAAGTTATGCCGAACAAAAAATTGTATGGCAGGGGGGTCTATTTTCATCGTATTTCCCGTTATAGCCCATCAAAGTAGGTGACCTCTAATTTTGAGGTGTTACCACTTAGAACGCTTTAACTTCTAAACTATTATAGGTACAAAAATTGATTTGGGCATTTTGAAAATACAAATTAAGTAGCGCATAAAAGTCTAAAGCACTTCGGTTACATCTGAGTAGCTATAAAAAAGTTAAACTCAAAATTCTGAAAATTAATTGAAAAAGGGTTAAATTGAAATGTTATTTGGTTAACTAGAAATGTGAAAAGGTTAAATTGAAATGTTAAAGTGTTAAACCTATTTGCAAATATGTTAAACCTATTTGTAAATAGGCTTAAACTATTTGTGAATGTGTTAAACCTATCTGTGAATATGTTAAACCTATCTGCAAAAGTGTTAAACTTATTTGTAAAATGTTTAACTCAATGTGTCAATGCTATATATGTATATGTAGAATCTTCATTCGTATCCATAAATTGAACAATGTCGGTTCGGGATTTCATCAATGATCTCCAAGCGGATGCAGAACGACGTCTTCTCTTCTTTCCAAATTTTCCAAAATTACTTCCTTTTTATTTTTTTCAAAAATGTCATTATATTCGAACAATCACGTTGCCAGCTCTGATTATATTTAGGCCACAGTAAACCTATCATTTTAATGTACAGTAGAATGCTATATTACCCGGTACCTACAAACACAGAACCATGCTTCGACATATATATGTCCTTTGCTTTAAATAAAATATTTCACTTACGTAAACTGTTGCCACCGAATCTACATACATCAGCTTAATACGCGTTGGTTAATTCTGGATACGGATAGGATACGGCATTTCTTTCTGGGGTAGCGCTTATATCAGCATTTTGCAATCTGTCATTACACACCGAAAAAAGATAATCAGAGTGATGATGTTCAAGCCAAGATGGAAGCCATCATTTCCACTATTTAAATCAGCCAAAATCTTGCCACTTAGACATTTATACGTCTATAAAGTATTGAGACTGTTCTATCTGCGAGGTGGCTATAACAATCTAATTGGAAATAATGTAACCTATGTATTCACTTAGATCAACAAATAATTTTGTAGTTCCAAGAGCTGGGACAGAACACTTTAGACGTTCCATTACTGCAGACTTTTGTAGTAAAGTCAGATTTAATAGGTTTCTTAAGAATCTCAAAAATTGGCTATTATCCAGATCAGGTGTAGAGGATTTGATTCTAATAGTAACTTAGAAAGATATTTTCTACTTGTTTAAAATAATGTTGTATTGTCTCATAAAAAACCCTTATTTAATTTTGAATTGCCTCCAAACTCCTCCTTAACTTTTCAAAATCTCAACTTTAAACTTATTTCTGAATTTAATTTCTTTTAATCATTTATTTTTTATTTTCTTTTTAACTTTCTCGAATACGTAGTATGTAAGAGAAAGATATTTTTTAACTTCCTTTCATTGCTATTTCTTACCCTTCTCAGCGCGGCTCTCGATAATAATAGAACATTTTTAATTTTACGAATAATACACTTGTAACTGGTACTCATACCACAAAGTTAATAACAACAAATTTCTTTTCATTTTACAGTTCATTTTATTAAGTGTTTGATTAATAATAATTTATATTCAACTAATTTATATTTTTTGCAACAAGAGCGAACTAAATTCCAAATTTAAATTTTTTCTTACAACGACACGATCCTGTAGTGTATTATATTTGTTACATATAAAGATAGAGGTACGCACACTAACAAGTCTAAGAGCCATGTACTTGTACATAAATCATACGAGAGTCAGTCGATGACGGACCACAGAAGAATAAACTTAAAACTAGCTTAACCTAATATTATATTGAATTGTATACCTAACTAATTATAAGTGATATTAAATAATAAATAATGAATTAAGCCAAAGACATAATTCTAATAAATTCAACACAAGTGAAGGTGTAACAGATCCAAAAAAAAAACAACGTTTCTTTTTTATTCTCTACTACTCAGACTCGAGTACAGAAATTGATTCATTAATTTTGATTTAATTTATCGGGCTCCCGAGTCCCGACCCGTGAAGTCCCTGCCTGAGATACTGCAGCCTTCAATCCTCTACGATCCCGGGCACGCTGCTTCCTATAACATTAACATCACAAGTCGACAAGTCTAAATTCACTTGTCTAACTATTCTTGTCCGACAAGTACAATTAATTCTGTAACAGAACGTAAGCCGTTGCACTTGCCAAAAGAATTAAATTTCCTTGACTTGTCGGCATTATTCGACAAAGTGTTTGTGAAAAAAAACAAAAAAAAATGATATTTTAACTTAAATAAGAGAGGAAAAGTTATCCTTTTTGGTGCTTTTAGTGATGTATCCGTTGAACCACAGTTCTACAAATGTTTCTTGAAACTTGTCGTGTTCTGTTACAGATTCAGATTCAGATTCAGATTATCTTTATTGAGACTTTTTTTTTTTGTACATTTGGGTTTATATTTTCTCTTTCTTACAATTGAAATACTTAAGGCTATAGACGTTTTGCCCCATCATCTCTGTTTTTTTTTTTTTTTAAGTGACATTAGCTACATTACATAGCATTTTCTTTTTCTAATACAGTGTTGTTATATAGAGTGAGTGAATAGGTCACCTTTCATGTTTTGGTAGAGAAGGCTCTTGCTCAAGGGAGATATACTCTGTCCCATTTATATTTTCAGTACAGGGAAGATAGGGTATTTGCCTTTCACCCTTACTTTTATGGATTTCAATAAGCTGTCTCCATTATAAAGCTCTCACATGCTTGCCATAGTGAGCACTATAAATTGGCATAATTCTCTCACAAATATCGGTAGGGTTACCAGCCGTTTATTAAGATTTTATGAACAGAAACATGTAGATCTAAACTAAGTCTAAAAAAATTAAACTAAATCTAAATTAAATTAAATCTATCTTTTTCCACACCACCAAGAGGTAAGATAATAGGGTACCCGCATTATAAAAAGTATAAAAAAAACTCTGTCTCAATATTCAATTCCAAGAACTTCTGAATTTAGGATACCCATTACCTGGAATTACCGAGTACTCATTACTCGAAATTACCAGGTATCCATTTTTCAGGGATGGCCTCCGTTGATTCCAAACCGTTTTCCGAGTCAATACTTTGAGGTAGATTGGCGTTGGTATTAATCACGTAACGGGGGTGACTGGGGACATTGCGGTGTCAGCCGCGATTCTGGTTAGGAAGGGTCTGTTCTGTTACAGAAAGTGGGAAATTATATATTTTCTCACTTGTCATCTTTCATCGCGACAATTGCCGAAGTGTCCACGAACTTGTTGTTTTGTGTTACACAATTTATTACAAGTTGTCGAAATTCACTTGTCCTACAACTACTTGCCGCGTTGTGTTACAGGCCCCTGGTATCCGCGATGGCTTGGTCTTTGGAACGGAGGTTCGGTCTAAATTTATTTTTATTTATATTTGCGACGTTCTTCGCTGAAGATCAAACCTACGCCGAGCCGCTTAGGTCACAATCTAATCTCTACCCAATGGCCACCGCCAAAACGATTAGTTAATGCATGAAAGTAATTGTTGATAGATAATGCTAAAGCTCATACTCATCCACTTTTAACCGTGTTGCGACATATTCATTAGATGTGATTGCAACCAACGATTTAAACTTTTTTCAATTTTATCCTAAATGTATGAACCCATTCATATTTCGTTAGCACGAGCTCTTTCAGAGGCACTCCAGTGACTGCTATTGATTGGTACATGTATTTTTTGTTGTAATTAAGTCATCAATGCGATGCATATGGTTCACAGTTTAAAAACACTTTAGAATTTTATATACTGTCTCACAGGGGCCGACCTTAACATTAATTTGTGGATTAGCACCTGACTACATTCGGTCTTTGTATATCATATTTTTCTTGAATCTCAATCTCGTATGCCCACGTGTTGCAATTGGAATCGATTTTAAAATTTTAATAAAAATGCAGAAAATGCCTTAAGTGAGTGGACCGACTGATAGAAAACAAAAGAATCTGTCCAGTGGCTTATCTATATGAACATACAATGCTTATCACTGGATACGGCATTTCCACATGCTTGCCAAATAATAGCTTATCGCTGTTCTACTAAGTACTATACGTACGTACGTAAAACAAACGCACTAAATAGTGACTTCGTTCTACTGTCTGCCATTGCCAAACAATAATTTGAATCGATGTCAGACTCGTACAAAACTTCCTTCTGGAATTTCAGTGGTGTCGAGACAGCCAGGAAAGACGTTCCATTAATATGTTATGCAATTGCGGTCAACTTACGCCATCATTATTGGGTGCATCCGATCAGTCCAAAGCGTTTGGCCGTCACACGACTTTACTGCGGTTTGGATGAATGGAAAATGTTAATTATCTTCAGATCTTAATAAATAAATAAATTGTTAGCGCAAAAGGCGAGTATACACCCCAGGTCTAGCTTTTTACAACCATTCGTTTGTGTGAGTTTCATTTTTGGGACTAATGGAAGGGACCTACAATTTTATGCCGAGTCCGAACGGCTGAATTGAGAAGCCTTTTCAGGACAGTTGTATTCTCGGATGTTTGTCAGACGTTTGCGAGAGGTGGCGCAGTAGAAAAAACCTTCAGATGTAATTTGTGTTTTTCCTGGGATCGAACCTGGGACCCCTCGCACAGTAGTCCAGCACACTAACCACTGCGCTACTGCGCCAAATTAGATTAGATTAGATGATAGGTCGGGAGAGCCTTCACCGGCCCTGGCACTGCGGCCTCTCTAAAGGAGCCTATGGTGCCTTCCCTGGTAAGGTCCTAGAGCCATCTTTTGACGCCGGAAACAGCCACGAAGATAAGAATCTTCTCTGGGGGTAAGTCAGCAAGTTTTGCTGTAGTGACGATTTCTTCGCCAAGGACTTGCTTTCTGAGACGGAAGAGAGCCGGACATTCCATGAGAATATGAAGAGAGGATTCATCACTCTCCAGGCAAAGTCTACATGTGAGGTCCGGTGAGATTCCAACTCGGTGACGATGTTTTTTTTATAAGACCATGGCCAGTAATAATACTAGTCTTAGGACTGCCAGATCCAGTCCCTGAATCCATCTTGGAACCGTCTGTGTACCAGACTACGTCAAGTCGCGATGGATTGGGTTTGTATTTTTCCCATTCTTCCCTTGACGGGATGACGATAGAAAAGTTTTTATGAAAGCCATATTCCGGTAACATGTCGTCTAGAAACATGCTGAATGCTCTTTCAGGCTCCATAATGTCAATCAGTGACAGGTGCCCTCAGACTCCGTCAGATGTGATAGGCAGAGGGTTAGACTGTTTCGGTCACCCTCTGCCTGTTTTTTCTGAAGACTAACCGCCAAATGGAGGAGTTGATTACACCAATCAATCTCATCTCGATAGTTCGAGGACCACGTCAGAGGCAACGGACGGGCGGTTGGACTGCTACGGTCACCCCTCGACTTTTCACCGAAGACAAATCGCGACGTCTACTTTCGGTACCAAGCAACAGGTTGGAGTGCTTCAATCAGGCTTTTCTGCTCAGCACCAGTCTCTGTCATGTGAACGGATCGTCATAAAGGAAATATACGGGAGGCAGACTGGTACGGTTGCCCCCATCCTCTCCGCACGGACAATTCATTCACCGACTTTTAGTCAAGCAGCAAAGCAGACTGGTTCAATCAGCCACCTCTGCGACGCTCCAGTCTCCCTCCTCAGTGATGGCCGCGTCAGAGGCAATAGGTAGGGGGCAGTCCGTCACAGTCGCCCTCCACCTTGACCGGAAGACTAAGCCGTAACCAGGTGATGTAAACTTATGCAAAATTCGACTGCTTTAGTCACTACCAAAAACCTCTCAACGAGGACACCCAAATTCGCAAGCAGCAAAAGATTTCCCCGGGTAACGCCCGGCACAAAGAACCGTTCTGGCCGCTAACCCCCCCTCCCCCCCTGGGGTATCACACTACCAAAAACCTCTCAACGAGGACACCCAAATTCGCAAGCAGCAAAAGATTTCCCCGGGTAACGCCCGGCACAAAGAACCGTTCTGGCCGCTAACCCCCCCTCCCCCCCTGTGGTATCACAAAGGACCAAATTATGGTCTAAGTGTGTTCCCTTTGGGCTGTCCCTTACCTAATCTACCTTAACCTGACCTCTATGGTAGGAATATAGGTCGATATTATTCGAATGGAATAGACGATGAATACTTAGTCTTGCTTCCATTTCAATGTGTACTTGAATAGGTGATAGACCTAGGATGACATTAAGTGCAGTGTTCGGGGTGGAGCGTTGAAAACCCTTCATGCAGTTTCCGGTTATACATTGAATTCGTTCCAGCTTTTTGACTGTAGTGACTCCGTTAGTCTTTGTCCACCAGACCACGGCATCGTAGGTGATCGCTGGTCTTACCACAAGCGGATATAGCCAGTACATCATCCGGGGTCTTATACACCAATATTGTTTCCGCAGACTCGACGGTAGATCCAAAGAGATCTGGTGGCTCTGTTTGTGATGCGTTATATTTTTGGATTCCATGATAGTTTACTGACAATTCAATTGTTTCGCCATACATAGGACGATAGTGGTCTTTTTAGGATTTACAGAATGACCTTCTTTGCTGCACCATCTTTCAACTATGGGTAGTGCATGCTACAGTATTTCTGAGACCGTGCATTCAAATTTGCCACTGACAATGATTGCTACGTCGGTCGTCAGCATATTCTATAGCATCAATCCCTAGATTGGCCAGGGATTGGAGTAGGAGTAGTTAACGCCGAAAGTTCCTCAATATCGATGCGGGTCTGGATTACTCTTTTATTGAGCATAGCCATTATCCATCCACCTATGATTGGGGACAGATTCATGTTGTTGAGAGCCCTGTTAATGGACTCAAAGGATGTGTAATTGAAGGCTCCTTCAACATCCAGGAAAGCGACAAGGGATATTTCCTTTCGGTTGTTGGAGTACTCAATTTTAGTTACTAAGTCATTAAGCGCTGACTCGTTAGATTTACCTGGTTAGAAGGCATGTTGGGATTTGCTAAGCTGGAAGTTTCGCAGTGCTTTGTCTCTTATGCGTCTATCAACTAGTTTCTCCATGCTTTTGAGGAGAAAAGACATGGGGCGATAGGATTTCGGACTTTAATCCGAGTTTCTTCCTGTCTTGGGTAGATAATTGACTGTTACTTTTCGCCACTACTACTACTACTCTTCCGGTATATGACCATAGGCCATGTTACAAGTAAACATTTTGGCCAGGATGGGTGCTAGCGTGTCACCTCCCTTTTGTAGTAGTGCCGGAAATATGCTATCATCTCCTGCTGCTTTGTACGGCTTCAGGGAAGATAAGACCCATTTTTATGGCATCGGTTTTGCATATTTGTCTCGCAGTCTTCCAGTCTTTTCTCGTCGGCAGGCAGTTCCGCTCGAGTCGAGGAGATAGGTTTGCTGTAAGAGAATCAACAAATTATTGATCCAGGAAAGTGTGTTTTAAGTAAGAGTTCAAGTATTTCTTTCTTATTTTGTGTCTGACGGCCATTCTCATCGGCAAGTGTTCCTAATGTGACGGTTTTGTCATAGGCAACAACTTTGTGGAGTCGGCAGCTGGAAGCTATGTCAGATATATCTTCACAGAACCGCTTGAGTGATTCGTTTTTTGCCTTTTTGATTTCTTTGTTGTAGTTAGTAAGAGCAGTAGAGTAGGTTTGCCAATCACCATTGCGTTTTGCTTTGTTGAAAGTTCCCTTACTCTAGATCTGTTTTTTTCGAAACCTTTACTCCACCATACTGTTTCCCTTTTAATCTTTCTAGACTTAATTGGGCAGTTATCCTCGTAGGCAGAGATGATGGAGGAATATTCTAGTTTTTCTCTGGTGTCTATTCGAGGTGGTTTTCCGTTGAGTGAATGACTTAGATGCTCTTTGTATGAGGCCCAGTCGGTGTTTCTCTTTGGACGGAATTGTATGTTAGTAGGGTTGGTTTCACCTATTTCAAATCTAATGTGTCGATGATCTGAGCAAGACGGTTCAGAGGACACATGTCAGTTGAAGACGAGGTTGTTAGATGGAGAAGTAGATAGAGTCAGGTCTAGCACTTCCCTTCTAATTGCATTTATAAAGGTGGGTTCCCTCCCTATATTGCATATATTTAGGTTATTACATGTAATAAAATTAAGTTAGGACTCACCTCTGTTGTTTATGTCCGTACTTCCCCATATGGTGTGATGCGCATTTGAGATCGCTGTGCATATCGTAGCAGGTTTTCGACTTCCATGGGAGGGCATGCGGTTGAGTCACCAGGGAAGTAAGCGGATGCAATGATTACTCCCTTAGCTGCGCCAGACCTTACGCAGCAATTGATCCTTGTCCTTGCATCCTATTGGTTTACTGTCATTCGAACTACCTAAACTTGTTTGACGTTAGAGCTTCAGTATCATCCGCACGTACGTTAAACAACGAGAATTTCTTACTTCGACGTTAATAAGCGTGGATTTTAGTGATTCATCCCGTAACTTCTGATTCCTAATGACTTCGCTGAGTTCAGTCTTTAGGGCGCCAGTTAATTGCTCCCAGTATCATCCCATATGAGGTCGATAAAAAAAAAACCATTTCGTCGCATCACTAGTAAAGCCTTTTCCCAACTCTTTCTCCGCTCCTTTAAAGTTTGTCCTGTTAGTACAGTATATCTCCCTAGAAACTCGTCTAGCCATACACTTTAACACGTACTTTTGGCACTGAGCCGCTGCTTATAATCCACTTAATCATATTTGTAATCTCTTTTTTCAGCCTGATCCTACTGAGCAGGATCCTCAACTCCTAAAAGTAATCAACCTTACGGCTGTTGCAATTAAACGTCTAATAAAAATGTCAAAAAGGATTGCAGCGTTTAGGAACATGTGCCAGGAGGACCAGGTCGCTTTGCTCAAAGGCGGCTGTACAGAAATGATGATAATGCGTTCTGTGTTATCATATGATGGTGACCAAGAAACATGGAAGGTAAATAATACACACGCACATCGGGTTACATGCGAGCCAAATTAACAAAACTCTTTTACAGATTCCACACAGTGCCGGAGGTGACATGTCCAGTATAAAAGCAGACGTGCTCAAATTGGCAAAGGGAAACGTCTACGAAGAACACGAACGATTTATCCGCACCTTCGACCACAAGTGGCGAATAGATGAGAATATTATTTTAATTTTATGTGCCATAGTTCTATTTACGCCGACGCGACACCGAGTCATACATTTCGATGTTATCAAATTGGAACAGGTTTGTGTTGAGCCTAAACGATAACCAAGAAGTTGTTTTCTAATTTGTTTCACTCTCAGAACTCCTACTATTACCTTCTGCGAAGGTATTTGGAAAGCGTGTATCCCGGCTGCGAGGCGAAATCGACATTTATAAAGTTAATTCAAAAGATATCTGATGTTGAGCGTCTGAATCAAGTTATTATTGGAGTTTACCTGAACGTCAATCCTGCACAAGTAGAACCACTATTGAGGGAGATCTTTGACCTAAAAAACCACTAACAATCCAAGGCCTTTGGAAGCTAATCCAGTCAATATCAGAGCGCTTCTGTAACGTGCAATCTTCATTTTAAATGAAATAAAATCTATTTTTGTTGAATAAAATGTTAATGTGTATATAATTATGTATAATGTATTTGGTATGGAATTGGATTATTTTATTTCCAGCTTCGACCGACGCTGCCCGAGCGCCGTTTTGATTTCTCACTTGGTTCCTTTCGTCCCAGGACGGGACTGTTGTTCGATCCAATATTCTTGATGAGCATCTTTAGTCCTCGCGCTTGTGCGTCTGGGTATTGTGCTGTATTGATCGTTTCAGAAGCGATAATGTAGAAATCATCAACGATATGCCCCGGAGGGCTTACATCAAATGGCAGTATATCGTTCAAGGACTGTGGCTTAATTATTGGTCGAGTACGTTTGAAATTCTCATTAGCGGACAACTGATTGAGATTCTGGCTGCTGCCACTTGTAGATGCAGTAAGTTGCTGTTGCTGCTGCTGATGCAAGGACTGAATACGAGTTTTCAAGTTTGAGTTTTCTTCTTGTAGTCGACGAATGAGTGAAGCTTCGTGTTCCGCCTTAACGATTGTGGGCTGTGGAATGCATTGATAGATGGTTGTCAAGAAGTTCCTCAACGAGATTTGGAGCGTATCTTGCCATTGTTTGGAGAAATAGAGGGCGAATGTAGGTAGTTCCTCGGCGTTTTTACAGAAAGGTAAATCTAGGAAAACTGTTATTATGAGAGAAGAATGTATTTTTCTTAATGGATACTTACAAAACCATTCCTTCCATTCAGTTTGAGAGCGAATCTCGGGTGCCAGTTTGACGAAGAAATCTGATATCTTTTCTGTTCGATTGCTGGTGTACGCAGTCACCAAATACAACTTTAGTAATCCGTTTTCCAATTTTTTAACAGCTAATGACAAAAAAATGCTGATAAACATTGAAAGTGTATAAATGAGGAAATTTATGCTTTACCCTCTGCATAAGTGTGCTCTAGTTTACTGAATAAATGCGTGTCCAAATGATTCCATAAATCACGAAGAGATTGCAAGTCGTGATTATTGATAAAAATGTTGAATTGCTCCAAGATTTTCTCAGCACGGAAGCTTTGGTCCTTTTCATTTTTTTGCTCAAAATCGAGTGTTCGTAAGGTACTCGAGAAACCTCTAAACATAAGATATTCTTTCAGTAGATTGTCCAGGTATTCCACTTGAGCCATATTTTTCGCACTTTATTTGTGTTTATGTTTTTGTCATTAATTTTGCCAAAAAAAAAATTGCATAAATTATACTTTGGGTCTGAATTTTCTACCCCAAATGACGTTTAAACCTTTGACATATTATTATCCGGATTATCCACTTTTATGGATACCTTAAGGTGGGCACACATGTTAGGGGGTTTTTGAAGTAGGTAAGTTTGTTCAGAAATTGAATTAAAATTTGTGATTATTTTGGAGGCTGTCAGAATTCAAAGAAGAAGAACATTGTAGAACTGAAGTAACCAACACAAAAGCATGTTCAAAACGTCTTATTGTATGCACGAAAACATACTAGATACTGATCGGCTACACTATGGCTCAGTTGGTATGTCGTCCATACCTCGCGTCTCGCGCCCACTGAATAAACGAATGGTTGTTTGAAGCTGCACCTACCTATACTAAACAAAATTGGACAGTAATTATCCACAGATTATGTTGGGTACCCACTTGGACTATGGTGAAATTGAGGGTAATGAAAGGGCGACGTTCTGACCAACAACGGAGCAGAGTTTCCATAAATAAGACCATTAATAGCCATGGCCAATAGAGTTATTCTTGCCATAAATACATAAGACAGACCAAAAATGATTACAAAGAGCACAAGACCTCTAAGGGTTTGTCAGAAGTTCATATTCTTGTGAATGTCAAAGAAACATCTCAAAGTACTTCTGTCACAATTTGAAGCAGGAAAGGTATTTCCTGATATCGGTTCAGGTGGCTTGCAGCATTCAGATAATATATTCCAAGTCATGGGCAATCCTGATAGATAGGTATGTCCACAAACGTTTCCTAGTGAATACACAGTTGAAGTGTCTATTCAACCAGCCATCAATTTCTCAAAAACGCGCCGAATCCATCAAGGGACACAGCCTGGATAACTTAAATGTTAACGTTGCGTTGTGGCAGTGGCGTCTGCTCAAAGGTGGTAGATATCTCCTTAACCTCCCATCATTCATCGTTAAGAGTGTCCACTCAAGCTCTAGTCCTCAAGTCGCTTTTGGGCATCTTCCAACCCAATCCTTGACTTCTACAGGTTCGGAACCATATTTCAACCAATCAACTAAGGTCGACTTATTACTGGGCAGTGATGTTCTGGCTCATATATTGCTATCGGAAATGGTCAGACAAGCGAATAACAACTTATCCATAGCTCAGAAAACCAAATTAGGATGTATCCTATTTGGCAGAGCTCCAATAACACCCCAACGAATCAAAAATGAACTCCGTAGATTTTAGGAACTGGGAGAGATCTTTTTCGAACCATACGAAACGCCGGAAGATAGAGAGTGTGAGGCACACTTTCGTAAAAACGTTCGACGCCAAAGTGTTGATCGCTTCGAAGTGTCCCTACCGTTCAAGAGTAATGTCCGTCCTATGTTAGGCAGACAAAGAGTAGGTGCTCTTACTCGCTTCAAGAGTCTTAAAAGAAAGCTGGAAAGAGATCAAAGTTTAAAACAATGCTGTTGCTATTCGCACGTTGTTCGGGACACGACTACGTAACGAAATGTCAAAGTTTATATTGGGTCAAGTTGGGGTATGTGGCTCGCTACGCTCGCGGGAAGGACTCTAAACTCCAGTATAATCATTTTCGGACATTATGCCGTACGTTTTTGGATCCAACTTTTCTGTTTATAAAGAGTTTTTAATGAAAATAGGATTACGTTACTTTCATTACGTAGTCTTGAAAATCGGTAAACGTCAGTTCAGTACAAAATCTTTCAAAATGAACGTGCGAATAGCCACTTCGTTAAAACAACGCTATTCATATGGAAGAAGTAGAAGTAGTAGAGGAATCCTCTATTCCGGATCGGTATCATTACTTCCTGCCACGAGCTCGACTACTAAGCTACCTTTCAAGTTGCCTACTTTACTATGCTTTGATATATTTTAAGGAGATGGTGGTGTTAATTAAGAAAAATAACATTTCGGACTGGAACCCAACAACGATAACATTACCCTATTTGACTCTATTGCAAAAAATCAAACAAACCTTTCCGATTACATATAATCTGTCAATGTCAAGAAATTTCGCGTTCCATAAAAGCGTTGAATTTGTTGGAAAATAAAAATAATAAATTTGTGCAAATTTACTCCTAAATAAATGCAGAGTCGAACGAAAAACATAAAATATGAATCGAAAGGAAGCGAGAGAACAAAATGATATCTCGAGAATAATTGGAAATTTACCAAAAAGGCTGCAGAAAAAAATTGCAGAAGAGACTGGTGCTGACTACAATGTTGGTGAAATACCAAAGGCCAACAACTTGCTACCAGGTAAAAGAAATTTCTTGCATTCTAATGTTTAACATTAGCACAATAATAATACTTTCTTTAGAGGAAAATGTTGCAACCGATAAGGATATTGTATCGTGCCAGAATGCTGAAGCTCAGCGTTCCGATGTGGCAAGTGTTAACATGTTCCTGAAAACCGCAACAGATAGCAGCGAAACTGCAAAACATAATGACGATACTCCTATACCCGGAATTCTGCGTATCCAGAAAAAGAACAAAACACTACTTAATCCCTTGAAAACTGCAGCTAAAAAAGACGTGATTAGCCATAAACAACATCCTTGCTGGTTCGAATATATATTTGTTAAGGATCTGGTCTACGCAAAGCCGCTTCCGCTTTTACACGATTTCGTTACTGATTTGCTGAAGCGAAAAGTTGTCATTGAGGTATGAACTAAAATGAGTTGTATTATTTGTGCTTAAACTAGTTAATGGATAGTTAAAAGGGTAAACGTTGCACAAACCATTTTTAAGACTACAAGTGAGATTACGCATCATGCGAATTAAACGCTGATAATTTTGGTAGTCTTACCAATTGGCAATCCACTCGATGTAGTCGCGAAAGAACACTTATTTTTATTTTTTGATTAAGCGGATGTCATTGAACTAACCAGCAAGAGATAGTTGGATCCTCATTCCTCATTTTTTTTTATTATTATTTTAGAATTGGGATTCTTTCAATGGATTTCGAAAGCAGCTCAAAGACATATTTCTACAGCTGCTATTAAATCAATTGAAATTCTGCTGCGAACAGAATGTGGAAGCATACTTCTGGAAACTATTGTACTACAACGTCATTGAATACTTTAAAACCAACTCGGACCCAAATCAAGGACAAAATGAGTGGAAATCAGTAGTTCTAATAAATGATGGACTACAATTCTATGCTTTGCTATTGGAAAATTTAAATCACAAATATTTTCACAACAATGATGATAATGAGCCCACACACAAATATCAATTTATTGCTAAGGTCTCATCACAAAAGCTGCTCATATGCTTGGGCGATTTGTGCAGATACAAAGCAAGAATTCTCAACTCAAATGATTATACAGACGCTTGCCAATACTACCAACGGGCACAAAGTCTCATTCCATCGAATGGTATCCCATATAATCAGATGGCAATATTGGCGATATATTCGGTAAGGCTTGTGTGAATATGTTAAATGAAAAAAATATAAATACTGTGTAATTGTATAGAGAAAAAAACTCGATGCCATTTATTATCACATGAGAAGTTTAATGTCTTCCAATGCGATTCAATCGGCACGAGAAAGTTTGAAGGTGCTATTCGATGAGATTCGGAAAAAAGTAAGCAAATGTAAATGTTCGCCAATTTTTCTTTACCATTACAAATTATCTTTGTAGTATGAAGAAAACAACAAATCACCGCTGTTTGGTACACCTGAACGAAAAATTGAAAAAGAGCCAAAGTCACTGCGCAAAGAAGTCTGGGTCTATCCCGATGGGGTGCGGCGACTACAAAAAACAGATGTGATGAATAAGAATGAGGAAAGTGAAGAGAAACGCTTAACCGATTTGTCCGGAGATGAGGTATGTATTAAAAATACAAATAAAAATAATATAATTAGTGATACCTAAAGCTTAAATAAAAGAAGATTAATATACGAAATGGTCAAAGGAAAACAATCACCGACAGCAGGCGTTTTTTCAGTCGAGTCGCTTTAGTGTCGTTTTAGTATCGGTATTCTATTCCTTGAACGCCTCGTCATCGTTAAGTTTGCTCACAACAATGGCGCCCAACGTTTTTACCGGCTAGATCGATTGCGACTCCTAGGGGATGATTTTTATTTCAAAAGTCATCGCCTTGGACTTGCAATAGCCTTCGCGATTTTATAAATTTTACTTTTCTATTCAATTTAGTGTTCAAGGACTGTTTGGACTTTTCTTTCTAACGCAGACTGAAGGCGGCTATCCAATCACTGGGCCATGAGCCAAGGGATCTTGTAAGGTAGCCTGAAGTCTGTGGAAGGACGAAAAGTGACTTTTTAAGATATATGTACTGATGACTGCTTACCAATTCCCAGACGTGGAGTCAATGAATTGTGACGCAGTCAGAGGTGTATCATAGAACCAAGAGCGAGATCAAGGTGGATGGGTTAATCACTAGCTGCTATTCATAGGAATAGGGCCTTGTGCCTGGTCCTATGTGAGGCGTAAGTGAAAACCTGGAAGCTTTGATCGTGTTAGAGTGATTACTGGATACCCTGCTATCCTTGTATTTCATTTGGCATTTCCAGATAGCAAGTTGCGGTAAGCCGGAAAGTATTTACTCTGTCACGCGTCATGTATCTGAGACACCAGTCACAATTCGTTTTACCTACTAACCATAGATGGATTTGCGGAAAACCTGATCCTAAGTCCACACACCAATGCAAACATGATTATTAGAAACCCATATAGAATTGGCTTTGAACGTTAGAATTCCCTATGAATTATTAAAAATTTTTGAGTTGAACCTGAAATATTTCAGGCATTATAGAAATTTTACCTTTTTTAAATTTTTTTTTCCGAATTTTATTTTGAATTTTGCATACACATTTGAATTTTTACACCTGAGTTCTTGTACCTTGAATCGCATCATAAGTACTTTTGCTTATACAAGGCCTTATTATTTTAAAGACGAAAATATACCAGTTAATGGAAAATCGACCAGGCGGTCAAGGGACTATCCCAAATGGGACCCCATATTGGGATCCTTCATTATTGGGCCCACCTTCCGGCAATAGCACTTCTCGTACCGATGGAAGAGGCTACGGAAGGGGCTGTTTCTCATAGTATCGGCCAGAGAGATAGCTGTTGGATATGTCTAAGGACATGAAGGGTGGGTTGGCCAACCCTTGCCATTAACATCAGGCATGTTTTGAGTTTGCGGCGAACCTCTATCTCGGAGAGACCATGAAAGAACAAGTTGCCGTTAGGATAAGTTTAGATAGGTTAGTTTTAAGTTATAGTAAGTGTTGTTTAGGGCATAGTTTTTACATTTAGTTTAGTTTAGTTATATTTTAGGCTAGATAGGTTAGCTTCGCGGTGTCTCTCCCGTACTTTCTCCAAGATATTGCCAGAAGTCCTTGGGCATTTTACGTTTCTTTTCTTTTTTACTTTATTGGTCCTTTTTGTCTGTCCGAGGTCAAAGTAGTTTCTTTTATTTCATTAATATCATGAGATAATTGTTTGTTGAGCAGGTGGCATAAGGTGAGGGGCAAGCACACTCCCGGCCGACAGACCACTGTGAGATAGCTTTAAGGCGAATGGTTGTGCGTAGTGCTCCGCTTATACACATGCAAGCTGTGCGCTGGACCTTACTTAGATGTTCGCGTTATAAGAACTTAGTATGTATGTAATAAATTTATCACCTCGCAGCGCTATCTACCTACGTTCGACAGGACCATGTTTCTGATACATATACTGTGAGGATAGAGTGTTATACAAAGTCTATGTAATCTTACCGTCACAATATCTGCAGGATTTATGTTCGGGTATATGGAGACAACTTTTCACTTAACAGTATTGATTTCTTCTCTGTAATAAATTTTGAGTTCATTATACATTATGTATTCGACATACCTAACAATTTACATGTTTGAACATTTCAGATTGTGAAACGGTTTACATCAACTTATTTATACATTATAGGAAAATTGTTTTCAGGAATTGGGTAAGATTAAAATAAAATGTTACAAAATCGTAGGCAAATAACTATTTTCAATTTTTTTTTTTAGTTTTGAAAATTTTCAAGAGAACGTCAAGAAAATGATTGCTCAACTGAAAGTAATTTTGAATCGTCCTTCTTCGTTAATCGTTACCCGTCATCGGTTGCTAAAAATTGCTGCATTAAATATTTTCGTTATTACGCACAACAAATCAAATGGTAAGTCTTATTGACGGATGTAGTTTATATAAGTTAAGTTGATGGTTTCATAATACTTTATAGCGATCTCTGTTTTACTTTTGCGTAAATGCCAAATTATGAAATACTTTACAGTAGCGCAGTGGTTAGTGTGCTCGACTACTGTCCGAGGGATCCCAGGTTCGATCCCCGGAAAAACACAAATTACATCTTAAGGTTTTTTCTACTGCGCCACCTCTCGCGAACGTCTGACAAACATCCGAGAGTATGACTGTCCTGAGAAAGCTTCTCAATTCTGCCGTTCGGAGTCGGCATAAAATTGTAGGTCCCTTCCATTCGTCCCAAAAATAGAAACTAACACAAGCGAATGGTTGCGAGAAGGTAGGCCTAGGGTGTCTATACGCCTGTTGCGCCACCTATTTATTTATTTATTTTTTTTTATCCCTAACAGGATAAAGAGTATCAAACCGAAAGAAAACGCGTGGTACGACTTGAGCTGTAAAGAGGCAGGGAGTTGAGTTTTCGGTCTTACAAAGCCAACCCATCTGAGGACAACAGAAAGAAGTTTAAACGAGCCAGAAATGACTGCAATGCCCTCATAAAGCGTGTCAAATTCTCATATGACCAAAGGTTGAGGCAAAAAATACTACAGTGTCCCAAGGGCAGTAAAAACTTTTGGTCATTCGTAAAAAATATTAAGGATTCGGCCTCGTCATTGATCCCAACGCTCATTTACAATGACAATCCAGCTGTCAGCTCTTTAGACAAAGCTAATCTGCTCGCTGCACATTTCGCAGCCAGCTCGTTGCTCCCAGATTGCGTTTTGTCACCACCTGTACTCGAGAGCGTCGAATTTACCATGGGACAAATCCATTTTCGCACTCGTACAGTTGCAAGAGTACTTAATGATCTCAACATAAATGAATCCGCTAGTCCAGACTGTATCTCCCCTATCGTGTTGAACAGGTGTTCTTCCACTCTGGCAAAACCACTGCGTAAGCTTTTTCATCTGTCCTATTCTTCTGGACTCCTACTCGGAGGTGGAAAACAGAATTTGTCCAGCCCGTCCATAAAAAAGGCGAATCTTCTTCTCCCACCAATTACCGACCCATAGCACTTACGTCCATTCTTTCTAAGGTCATGGAAACGCTGATAAACCGTCAGCTTATAAAATATCTTGAATCACGGAAAGTCCTCAATGACCGGCAGTACGGTTTTCGTGGCAACAGGTCCACTGGTGATTTGATGACTTATCTCACCGAGAAGTGGGACAAATCCCTCCATCACTTCGGTGAATCGAAGATTGTTGCGCTTGATATTTCAAAGGCATTTGACAGAGTTTGGCACCAAGCTCTTTTGTCGAAAATGCGTGCTTATGGGATCGATGCGTCTCTTATTCAATGGATTAGAAACAACCTGTCTGGCCGTTCAATTCAAGTTGTTTTGGATGGTTTAAAGTCTGAAACTCACCATATAAATTTTGGTGTTGCCCAAGGCTCCGTTCTGTCTCCGACTCTCTTTCTCATTTTTATAAATGACCTCTAATCCAATACATTCCTTCGCCAATGACAGCACTCTTAGCTTCTCATAATCTTGCCAGGACTCACGTCCCTGCTCTTTGGCCGTAGTGCTAGAACGGCAACGTATGTAGAGCTTATTAAATTCCGACCTTGACAGCATTTTAAAATGGGGACACATTGCTGTCTGCTGTCTCTAAAGCGAAACCCGAACCTACAGCCATTATCCATGAATGGCACTTGCATCACCGAAACCGAAAGACTTTCCATTCTGGTGAATGACCACATACACGAAGTCGCCAAGAATGCTGCGAAATGTCTAAGTTTTATCAAACGGTGCAAGAAATATTTTACCCCTTCTGATTTGGCTACAATATATAAGGCGTGTTCATTCGCTCAAAACTTGAGTACCTACAATTCCCACATCTGGTCTGGTGCACCGAAAACCATATTGCACTTACTGGATAGGATTTAAAATCGTGCGTTAAAACTAATCTGGGACACGAATATTGCGAATTCTATTCATTCGCTTGAACATCGTAGAAACGTTGCGCGTCTCGCACTGTTTTATCGCTTTTTTAACAAACATTGCTCAAACGAAATTGTCAGATGCATTCCTCCCCTTCAGCAATTCAACCGCAATACTCGCCATGTTAGGAATGCTTATCTGTTTACCATTCAGTCTATTAGTACGACCGACTATGAAATATAGAGATTCATCCATAAGCCGTACAGCACGTATGTCGAATGCTTTACCAAACTCTGGCCCTTATTGTGATTGTCGATCAGCGATCGTCACGACAATTGTCGATTGCGTTTAGCTATTCGTACGCACAAAATTTTTTCACTTCCAAGAGATAGCATCGATCATACATTTGAAGTCGACCACAAGCGACTGTCAAATCGACAAATATCGATCGCAATCGACACTCACAATAGGGGCCTCTGTTTTTCATCCTTGTTACAATTTACAGACATTTAAAAACAATGTGCATCGGTATCTTCTATCATATCCATTCTCATTTCCTTAACGCCCGCGCTGTGTAGTTCACCCTACATTTAAAGAGTAGTCATAATCTCCTTAGCGCGTGTCTATTATAAAAAAAAAAAACGAAAGCTTAGCATCATTAAATTCCATGTCTATATTTCAGATTCCAGAAGAGAAATTTTCAACCACGCATTTAATGTTGCAAATCAAGTTTTTGCTATGATTGTCAGCTCTGCAAATAGACGACTTTTAGAGTACAAAGAAAAAAGCTCAATTCCCAATGAGTAAGATCAATTTTACCCTTTTCATAGAATACCCCCAAAACTAAGCAATTTGTGTTTCTTTTTCAGAACGGATGACATCGATTTAAAAGACTTGAATACACTTCTACAGTATATTAAGGTAATACCAGTTATGATTAAGAAATTCATTCCACTTACGATTTGCTTTTTCTCTATCTCAGATTTGGTGCGACTGGCTGTCAATAAATAAAGATTTATGGAAACCCTTTCACAGGTTTGCATGCATTTGGGCACGTGGCAAACGAATTAATTTATATTTTTTTCGGTTTAGGGGACAAGAACTTAATCCATGGCTTGAGTTAGAAGAGCATATCATGATCTTGCAAGAATTCCTCAAACAATGGCCTACAGATACAATGTGTACGCCAAATAACATAAGATCTATATCCAATTGCCAAACATGACTGTTGTGCTTTTAATTTTAGCTCAGAAGACGATTCATTTGGAAGAAGATATATTCCTTAGTGGATTCGTCCCTCTTTCTTCCATTGATTACCAACTCTGTGATAATAACATACGTGCCAAGGAGAAGGAACAGTTTATTGTCCGAATCAATAAAATAACCGCATTTGGACAGATTTTCTTGCAACATGCCGGCGATTTGGGAACCATTGCTACAACCCCCGATATCAAGCTTACATCTGGAAGTATTGATCTTGGCGCTTTTCAAGGGGTTCGAACAAGCCAAAACTAAATTTATGAAATTATTTTTAAAGATACCATTTCATTTCAGTATGAAGTGGGCGATGAAAACGACAACAGCGTAAATATCATTTCTATGGGTATGCTCTCGAAATTGGAAGTTTGCGAAAAAGACATGGAGGATATCCTGCAGTTGTCTAAATTGAAAAAAGAACTGGAAGCAAAAACCAACATAGCAAAGAAGTACACTGAGAAATTGGAGGTTTGTACATACATACATTTCATGACAAAAAAAAATCGGCGCGTTCATTATATAACACATATAAATATGTACTGCAAGTCTGTACATTAACTATTGTGTATCCTATTCAAGTTAAAAAGTACAATTATGTACAAATTGTC
Organism: Cheilosia soror; assembly: GCA_949372485.1. Lineage (NCBI taxonomy): Eukaryota > Metazoa > Arthropoda > Insecta > Diptera > Syrphidae > Cheilosia > Cheilosia soror. Next base: position 53,729,003 of record OX443562.1, on the reverse strand, counting down.
TTTTCCCGCTTATTTTTCATCTAGTACGCATGTGAAAACGCCAATTCCAGTAACTTGCGCCAAACGCAGCAATTTATACCTTTTTGTGGTATGAAAGTGCACTAATCAGGCCCATTCGGCAAAATCTTTTATCCATTTTTCCTGTTATTCTGTTATGAATTTCCATACAAAAGTTCGAACTGTCAAAAAATCTTTTACGAGCTCCAAAATTGGTATTCTGCGTGCAAAAATCTTTTATGAAATCTGTTATAAATCATAACAGAATAAAAGACAGAATTTTGTGACTTTTATCATAAAAGATTTTTATTTATTAGAAAGTTTTGTATTGAAATGGATATCTATACAATTTTTCGTCAACGAAATGTTTACAAAAGAAGACAAATGTAATAATGTTTATAAACAAGTGGGTATGTAATTGAAAATAATTTTATCAATTTATATTTTTGGTTTAGACGAAGACACCAACCACTTTTGCTGGAACTTAAATTAAATAGTGATCCATTTGATCTTCCTGATGTGCATTTTATTCAGCTCTTTAGATTGGATACAATTTACGCAAGACACGAATACAAACATTTCATTTCAAATGCAGGTCAATAACGATGTAAATTTGGGTATTTATTTCAAGTTTCTAATGACATTTTTACGGATACGGTTCATATCAGGCATCAATAGGAAGCAAACAAAGAACCTACTGAACACAACCGCCCAGATATTGCTAAAATCACAGCAATAACCACGGGGCATTGGCCAATTGGAGACCATACGGCCAAACTAAGTATCCCATACAAATACAGCCATCAATGCCGCAGTTGCCGAGATACAAATGAGAAAGAAACTCTCTCTCATTTCTTCTGCAAATGTCCAACTTCAGCAGACTGCGCGCACTGAACAAACTATTCTTTGACGACTTTAGCCACGTTTGGGGCAAAGGGATACTGCATCTTATTTATCCGCTTTCTCAATTCTACAGGCTGGCTATAGGTACCGACCGGATCACATCCTTAACAATCATTACAAAGAAGGTCATTTTTGGTTTATCGCATTTATCGCCCAGTACATCCAGATTCATTCAGCTGGTTACTGATTTCAACAGTGCTTTCTAATTGGATTTAGCTCCATGTAAGAGCAATATATTTGCTTTAGCTCGGTCGTGGTTTTTTGTTGTCTTTTTCCTAAAAAGATATTCAAACACTGGAATATCACAATTTATTATTTAGTTTGTAGTAATTCATAACTTATTCATTTCAGCTTGCATTTTAATATGTTTTTTGCACAAATTTGTCCAGGTGCCTACCGAGTACCGACTATGAAGAAAAAAAAAAACTCAGTGGTTTGTTTTGACAGCTTCGTAACAGATTTTCAATTTTCGAAGTTCCATAACAGAATTTCATAAAAGTTCGAAACCCCGAATATGATTTATAAAAGATCTTTTATGGTCGATATCTTTTATGATTCATGACAGAAAATTCATAACAGAATAAAAGATTTTGCCGAATAGGCCTAAATGTTGTATGTGCAACAATGACTTAAATGTAAGAATATAGCTGCATGTAGCGTAGCGTCTTTTTATTTTCGCGACGTAACGTATTGCTGATCCACTTATGATATGTTTAAATGAGTGTGGCCGCCGCGCCGGCCGTTCTGTCAAAAATATACTATATATTGAGAGAAGGTAATGACATTTTTTTGCAAAAGACTGTTAAACACAAATTATCACCCCTATTGTCGTTGTCGTCTGTCGCAAACGACTGGCGACATTTGTCGTGTCGAGTCGTTTGGAATTTGGTATTGCGTAACTGCAACGACTCGACTCTCCGAACTTTCACATTCCACATACATTCCACAAGCTATCACACATGTGTTTTCACATTTCAGTCGTTCAGTCGACGAATTTATGTTCGTAACTTGGTAAATTATTTAGTAAAACAAATCAAATATGAATAGCCTTAAGATGGATTTTGAAAGCAGAGACGAAGAAGAAAACAAGAAAAAAGACCTGGTAAAGATAACGAAAGAAATTCGAACAAAATTCAATCCATTAGATTTGCCCGACGTTAAGTGAGTGGTAGAAATAATTTAAATTGCAAAGATTGTTTTAATAACAATTATTTTCAAATTTAAAATGTATTTTAGACTATTGAAAGTGGTTCAAGACAATTAAGAGATAAGGCTATGTCGTCCCATTGCCGGTTATCACCACTTTTTGTTAGGCCCTTTGTGATTTTGCCAAACACACTTTTTTCTCCATTTCGTTCACTAAGGCCTTCCTCACACGGCTCGTATCGTCATCGTCACATCATGAATTTGCCATGCATCTACGATAACGATAGCTAAACGTATTAAACCGCACACGACGCAGTTTCCAAAATACAAACCGTAAAGATGTCGCCTGACACTTTTTTTTAAACTATTATAAGTGACTACGTTAATTAAAAATTAAATACACATACTTTTCTTTAACACTTGATCACACAGTCGTTCGCAAAATAGTCAACGACAAAAATGTATCATTTCCACGACAAACGTTGTCACAAAACGTCTCACGCAATACCGACGATCGTCGTCGAAAAATACAATCCACATTTTTTTGCATTTCAGACGACATTATTGTCAATCGTCGCCGCGACAGAAGTCGTTTATTTTTAGTCGCAAATACCAAACAGTCGTGTCGTTTTATTTTAGAGTTGTGAACGACAACGACAATAAGGGTGTTGTATATCTTTACAACTTTTTTTCCTACTCTCATCCTCACCGTACGTCTTACAACTATCCGAGAGTATAACTTTCCTGGGAAATCTTTTTCACTCAGGCGTTGGGAGACGATATAAAAGTACATAATAGTAATATAGTAGACTACCCGACCGGATGTATTCTCCATTCCCCATGTGGCAATGAAACCTATTTTCCTGGACCATCCAGATTCGGGCTCAGTGGTTAGTGTGCCGCAATACTTTGCGAGGGGTCCCAGGTTCGATGCCCGGAAAAACACAAATTACATCGTAAGGTTTTTGCCACTACGCCACCTCTCATGAACGTCTGACAAACATCCAAGAGTACAAATATCCTGAAATATCTTCTGCGAATCGGCATAAAATTGTAGGTCCATTCCATTCGCCCCAAAAATATAAAAACACGCACACAAACGAACGGTTGTAAGAAGCTAGGCCTAGGGTTCCTATGACCTGTTGCGTGAAGTATTTATTTATTTAATTTACCCAGACTCGAATTCCGGTCCATTGTAAAATTCCCAATTACAAGTTTCTTTTTAAATATGCAATAAAATGAACAAAATTAATTTGTTTCCATGTATTATGACCTTATTAGTAAGAGCAAACATTCCCATTAATTATGGAACACAACGTGTCGTTCAAGTGACTGCCTCGGCTGGCTTCGCAGTGCTGTCACTCCAATTTTAAAAAACCTTGTTGATAGTTTCGGGCTGTAGCTCACCGATTGCTTGGATGATATTGGCCTTAAGTGCTTAAATCGTTTCCGGATTGTTGGCATAACATCGGTCCTTAACGGATCCCCACAAAAAAAGTCCAAAATGGTCAAATCGCAGCTCGAAGGCGGCCAATTGACTTCGCCAAGACGTCTGATAACACGATTTGGAAACTTGGTGCGCTAAAGATAGATTGTGGCACGGGCTGTGTGGTATGGCGCGCCATTCTGCATGAACCAGAGGTCGTCCAAATCCATGTCTTCAATTTCAGTAAAAAAAAAAGTCGGTTAACATGGCTCTGTAACGCCCACCGTTGACCGAAACGTTATTCGCAGCCTCATTTTCGAAGAAAAATAGTCCAAAATGCCAACACTTAATTTCAGTGTTAATTCTAATTTAGAACAGAAAATGAAATGGAGGGCTTAACGTGCACTCCTGCCTTGACGACTTAATCGCACAGTGGGCCTTCCCACAGAAGGGGTCAAAAGAAAGACGTTGACCACGCCCCAGGGCAGTACAAGTACTGTCTAGACAAGTACTGTCTAGTACAAGTACTGCCCTAGTACAATTTCATAGTCATCTATAAGGCATGAGCTATACCCCTTGCTAGAGAGCGAGGCCTATCTAACACCTCTCATGTTCAAGAACACTTATGTTCCCGCGATTTTGGGCAACCACAGCCACCACGATACTCCCACGATACTCCTAGACAGGCTGCGCTAAGCCGACTGATGACAAGTCACCAGAAAACCGACCTAACACAGGGGCTCCTGTCTTCCGTGGTACCAGAATATAGCTTCCGGTGGAGCTTCGCAGCCGTTAAGGCTACTTCCAGATGGACTCCTTATAGCCCGAGGCCTGGCAACCTTATGCACGAATGCTAACAACAAAAGAAAGACAACCTAAACATCAGCTACTCTTGGCGCCAGCCGGCGCCTTCTAAAAGCTTCATGAGCAAACCTACCAAAGTTTTCAGTAGTGTCTCTTGTAGATAAGACCCTACTGAAATCACGAGTGTTAACTCCCCACTCAATGCCCCTAGCAGGGAGGTCCCTGATATCAGCATAGAGCGGACAGCAACACAAAATGTGCTCCCAGTCTTCACAGGGCGCACCACATGCGCACACCTCAGAACTAGCCAGACTCTAATTTAGAACAAAAAAAAAAAAAGTAAAAAAACTGACTCATTGTTTCGTACCGCCACGGCCGTATTATATTCGAGCAATATTACCTCCCATTTTGTTTAGCCGCCTCTAAATCATAATTATTTTTCTTTGATGCAGGAAATTTTGAAATTTGTTGATACAAAGCTCTACATCGAAGTACGTCCAAAGTACTTGCTTCCGGATACAAACTGCTTCATAGACTATCTGGACGACTTTGATGCGTTGATTAAAAAGTTCAAAAAATACATCTTGATTGTACCTCTTACAGGTGTGTATACAATATTTATTATGAAAGTAGATAGCAAAGTTTTCTTTACCTTACAGTCGTCAAGGAACTCGATGGCCTTTCGAAGGGAGTAAAAATTGAATCGTACGAGAATTCGCAAGTAAAAAAGAGTCGTATTCACCATTTTGATGATGTATCCACCCGAGCAAAGAAGTCTTTAGAGTTCATAAAGTCTGCCAATAACAATGTCAAGTACGTCACATACATAATGTGTTAATATAGATATATAAACTTTATTGCAATTTTCCCCTAGATGTGCTACTACCAAAGGTTCTATAATAAATGCATCAATGTTTGCACTTGTGGAGGAACAGCAGGCGTCTAACGATGATAAAATTCTTGCAACCGCTCTAGCACTATCAAAATCAATGAGCAAAGAAGCAAGCAAAGGTAAAGATAATCTTTAGAAAATAATACATACATGGAAGTTAATACCATGTCCCACATATTCTTTTCAGACGGAAAGACGTTTATACAAACGGAGTTGGTTCTAATCACAACGGACCGTAATTTGCGAGTAAAAGCTCTGGCAAGAAAGTTAGCTGTCAGCGAATTGAAGGAGTTTCTTCAATGGGCAAATGATTGCATAGATGAAGAGTAACCATTTTTATTCCTATCTGTCTTCTACCTTTATATATATTGCGATTACCTAACGTGTTTTATTAGGTATGGATTTTTTTTTAAATATTCTTCTATGTTTGAGGTTTTAATACATACATGTTTATTCTAATAGAGAGTTGTGGTATTTTTTATTGCTTTGAATACGCATCGTTGGATGCAGAACATTGATTGGATTTTTTTGGTTGTCAGTAACTGGTATAGGAATTAAGTTACTTTCTGTATAGAGACATGCTGTAAGAGGAAATCAAGTGATATTCGATACGGTAAGGTAATGTGCGCTGTTTTGTCGACGTCATTACATTCACTCGGTTACATATTACATAATGTAGGTACTCACTTAAATTTGTACAAAACTATGGACCTCCACTAAATGATAAAAATTCTGTAAACGAAAAGGATAAAGACCGCCACATCGTTAACTGTGCGTCCAATGTTATCTAAAGTTTAGCCAATGCTGGATTGTTGCAAACAGGACCATAAATCGTTCGTATGACCTTTCTCTCGAATACAGCAAGGAAGCCTTTATCCGACTGGGTAAGGGTCCAGCTTCTGCACCATATAGCAGGACCGGGATGACGAGTGTTTTGTATAGCGTTTCCTTGGTTCTTCTCGATAGGGCTTATTCTACGTTGATGAACAATAGGCGATGTTTAAAAGGCTTATGGCTTTATAGTTGGTGCAGCGTACGCGATCTGCTTTTTTTTTTGTGGATGGTATCGAGATTCCAATCGTCGGGCATACTTTCCTCCGACCATATTTTGCAGATGAGTTGGTGTATATTCCTGACCAGGTCATCTCCAGCGTGTTTGAAAAGTTCCGCTTGTTCGTTTTTAGTCTGTTGATGGCTACTTCGATGATGTCATTTTGGTCGAACGGATGTAACTCTTGGATGTCATCTAGATCGCCTGGTACAGGTCGATGATTGGCGGGATATTGGCTGTCATCGCCATTCAACAACTGGTTAAAATAGTCTCTCCAGATGGCTAACATTGACTGCGTATCCACTACTGTATTCCCATCACCATTTTTGCAAAGGCCCAGGAGGGCTCGTGAATCCTAAAGTTAGCCCTATCACTAACAATAAATACTGCTCGTTCCACCGTCGAATATGTATTTCTACGTTGAAAACGATCGCTTCTATCGCGAGACATCTGCAAACAATTGTTAACAAAAATACTTACAAAACTACGAAATAAACATCTTTACAAGAACACGAACAACAACCGTTCAATGAGAGAAGAGAAATGACAGTAAATATTATACACCATCAATACCAGATACCAGCAACAGCTTGAATTCAATTTTATGTTAATCTATTTAACAACCAACTGTATTAACAAAACCATTTCGTGTTACAATAAAAAATAGGAATGAACATTCAATGGGCCCCCATCACTATTGACCTTGACCACCGGCCAAATATTTTTGTAAATGAGTAGTTGACTCAAATCATTGATATCTGCTATTGCATTCACTTAAGTCCACTGCGTAACCGCAAACAATCGCAAGAGTCGAAGTGAAAAATGTTTGTATTTCTAGCTCCTACATCGTCAACTATCGTAAACTCACCTTCGACATAACAAACGAACTACCATGAGGAGGATTGGCAAAGAAGAAATATTTAATAGAAAATTAAATTTCAATATCCCACGATCTAAATTGCAAGAGTTCGGGTTCTGTTTTTCTTTTCAATTTAGCCAGTCTTTTTATAACGGCGAGTACTGAAGAACGCTTTTGACTAATTTGAACCTAATTATTTGATAAACGCCAAGCCTTTTTTGAGATTGATTTCATTAGTTACAAATAACTTTTGACTAACGATGGAAAGGCATACGTCGGCATAAAAAAAACTACTATTGTATCATGATAAGGGGTAGGATAAGGGGTGGCTTAACAGAGGATGTCTTTATTTCAATAACGTCAACGTCAATACATGAGCGATAGCAGATGCGCTTTCAGTTCTGAATGTCGACAGCTCACTTGGCGAACTGATTAATCTACTGCTCAATGGTCAGATTATCAACTTAAAGCTGGGTGTAGTGTCCGTAAGAAGATCTGTTAGTAGAGGCACTCCGCAAGGTGGTGTTCTATCCCCCCTTCTTTAGAATTTGTTGTTCAATGAACTATGTACTGATAATCCTGGAAGGTGAAGGATGTACGGCGATCGCTTATGCAGATGATGTTGATGGTATAGCTGTCTCAGGAAGGCACTTAAATAGGTACTCGAAAAGAACTCCTACAAAATGCTTTAAATAAGCTAGCTAGCTGGGCGAGTCGTTGTGGTTTAGGTGTGAGCCCCCACAAAACTGATCTGGTGCTATTCACCAGGAAATATAAAATTCCGAAACTCCTTCCTCACGCAATGGTATCAACCTAACTACAACCTCGAATAACCCACTGGCTCTATATCTCAATTATAAACCGATACACACCTATGAGATAATTGTCTGGTGGACAGCCTTGGAGAAGGCCATAAACCGCGACTATCTCAGCAAGGTCCAGCGCACAGCTTGCATGTGTATAAGCGGTGCACTACGCACAACTCCCTCTGCGGCACTGACAAATGGCAGCGAGTGCAGCCACTAGCCTTAAAGCTATCTCACAGTGGCCAAGGAAAGACTTTGGCCACGCCTCTATTCTGAAGAAATTCGAGATCCCAATTCGGATCTATTCTGAAGAAATTCGAGATGACTACGCACATTTACCTCTACGGCACTGACAAATGGCAGCGAGTGCAGCTGCAGCCACTCGCCTTAAAGCTATCTTACAGTGGTCAAGGAAAGACTTTGGCCACGCCTCTATTCTGAAGAAATTCGAGATCCCAAACGAAAACACTGACTACGCCATCCTATCCAGAGCAACCTGGGATGAGGATACTTTCCCAGAAGATGAATCAGATCACTTCTATACTGACGGCTCAAAAACCAAAGACGGAGTTGGTGTTTTCTCCAAAAATCTTAATCTTAAGCTTAAGCTCTCCTTCCGTCCCGAAACACACATGCGATTTCAATCGCGCCACTCTTTAGTCGCAAAAAATGAAACACACACATTTTAATATGAATGCGCACACATAAAATCCAAAATTATGTGCGCGCATTCACACTGAAATGCGTGTGTTTCATTTTTTGCGACTAAACAGTCGCGCGATTGAAATCGCATGTGTGTTTCGGGCCTTACTGTAGCGTGTTCCAGGCGGAAATAATGGCGATTAAAGAAGTCTTATCTTGGCTCAAGGAAAACGTCATATCCGTCAAGGATATCTGCATATTTTCGGACAGCCAAGCAGCCATCAAATCCTTGGATTCGATCTCTATAACTTCTCTAGTAGCCCCCGACAGCCGATAGTCTTTTACGGAGAATTCCGAACAGTTCAACGTGCACCTAATATGGGAGCCGGGGCATAAAGACATCCCAAGGAATTGTAAGGCAGATGAACTCGCTAGAATAGGATCAACTCAACCCATTCTGCCGGATAAACGCACCTTAGGGATACCAATCGCTACTTGTAAACAAAAATTAAAGCTTAATCCTATCGAGAGTACAAATCTAAGGTGGACAAGTGGCACCACTTGATGGATATCTGCCTCTTCGCAAACGACTTCTGCAGAAGCTGCACGTATGAGGAAGAGGAGAAAACTATCCCTCTTGGGCGATCTGACAAACACAGACATCAGAAGCCTCTTACGCTTTATAAAGAGCTCAAAATGGTTTAACTAGTAGGGAGATCTTATATGATCCTTTTTCGTGGTATCACAATGGACCTATGCTGGTCTAGGTTAGGTTAGGTTAAAAAGGGGTATGAGAGAGATGTCTCATACGGCACTAGGCACCATAAGGGCCCATCGCGTTTCCTAGGGGGAACCAATTGCATTGACCTACAATGGAAAAACACCTAAACACTTGCCCTTGAGAAAGCCCCTATTTCTCTGCAAAAACCAAGTAGCACCTTATACTTGGTATTGCCTATTTCCTTTAAATGTTGGAAGAAGTACCTGCCCAGAAATTTCCTTCTATTGCGACATATTGCCTCACATTCGCACAGTATATGTGTTATGTCCTCTTCGGCTTGCAGGTCATTGCAGAATCTGCAAGTGTCCGAGTCTGCCAGCCTGAGCCTTTTGCCATGTTTTCTAAAAAGACAGTGCCTGATAATATACCGATCAGTGTCCTGAGCTGTTCCCTGCCTAGTTTGAGGATTTCCCTAGATCTTTTACGGTCGTATTGCTGTCAAACTGCCTTGGATACTGCGTGACCGGTGAGGCCCGCCCACCTCCGGTCGGCTTCCTTAGTTAATTTATTCCTAATATCGCTTTTTATGATGCAAGGAGGTGGTTTAATATCCACATCTCCTCCATCTAAAAACTCCCCGCCTCTTCTCGCAAGCTCATCAGCTTGCTCAGTTCCAGTTATACCGTAGTGTCTTGGGGTTGGTATCCAGCACAGTCTCACTCGGTTCTGACATGCATAATGCCTTAAGCTTTGTCCTGACTAATTCAGAATTGATGTTCGTTATGCTGGTCTAAGTGTGTTGGCTGGCAGCCACTTTCAACCAACCAAGGTCCCCCAATTAAACAAAAAAAGTTTTGAAAGAAATATATCTGTGAATCGTGCTTGTCTTCCATTTTCTTCTACTAGAAATACAGCGCAAGTAGCTGTACACATTTCGCTGTTCCAATCATCATTTTTAGTGTTCAGATTAAGTTTTACGATCTAACAGTAGTGATATTTTGCATATAAAATTATCTACTGTGACCTAAAATTTCAAAACCTTGGGCCAATTTCAGAATTAGTAAGTTTGACTTGATTAGGCAGTTGACGGTAATTTGTGTTTCGTCTATGCGCTATGTCGGACAATCCTTAGTATGAATCCAACTGCCGCATGCCACCTAGATGTCAAATTCAGCACTCTGAAACAATAACTTCAAGAATTAAAACGCATAGCCGCATCCAGTACATGTTCAATATATTATATTATATTTACTATAATGATTTATAAATATTTAATTTAAATTTTGCTCTTGCATATATAAAAAAACTTAAGAATTACATTTAAACTAAGTTACACGCATATAAATTATAAATATTTATTTCGTTTCCAAAAAAGACAAACTTTAACATATAAATTAGAATTACACAATTATACGCAAATAAAATAAAAAAACACTGAACAGATTTAAAGAGCCGTCTCCAAAGCTGGCGAAATAGTTGCCTCTTTATTCTTAGCTGTAGTAGTATTTTGTGGTGTTGCAAATATTGCAGCTGCACTATTATTGCTTTTGAAAATCAATTCGCTTGCACCATAGTTTCGATTGACAGTGGCTGGATATGTCAAAGGCGAGGATGAATTCGATGAATTGGCAGTGGTCGTATAGACCAAAGGCGATGATAAGCTTGACGAATTTCCCAGGAGTTTCGTGGGTAATGGCACACTCTTTATGTATTTACCGACCACGGGAACGTTGGGTTTTCCAAATGGTATTTTTAGCTCGCCCTTCATAAAATTATTCTCTTCAGTTTGCAAGAAGAAGTTTTTCTTAAGATCCAGCTTCTCCTCGGATATGAGCTCATTGCGATCCGCTGCATCGCCAGCTTCTGAGCTGGGCTTTGAGCCACTGTGGTTGGATCCGCCGCTAGAGTTTGAATGGTCTTCTTCACTGTTGGCCTCTGGGATAGTGGTCGATATGACATCGGTTCGTGTGGAATTCATTCGCCATTGGGCTGATCGTTGTTTCGAGGCAAATGATTTGGAAGGTGAACCAAACTGACCCTGGCGCAGCATGCGCCGATTGGCAAAGGTTTTCGGCGATCCGCTCAACTCCAGCAGGGTCATGGTGGAGTTAAGAGATTGTGCTGCAGTTGGTTTGCTATCTGTGCCATTGATTGTAGTTCCGGCTTTTTCTGCTTCACGCTTGTTCATCTTTAATAGCTCCACAGCGGACATCTTCTGTACTGGGGTGTTTTTTGCTGATTTAGCTAGCAGGAGCTTTTTAAAGTCCATCAGGGTGGTCTTGCTGGTGCCTATGCGATCGGAACAGGTATTAAGACGTTCCGGATTGTTGTCGTCGCCCTTTTGGAAGGGTCGAGCACTGGGTTTCATTGCCGGTGTGTTTTCGGCAGATAAGGCGCTCTCCGGCTTCTGATATGCTTTAGTGGGCGTCGAGGTGAAGAAATTGCTTCTAGTTCTGGGTACGATCGGTGATATGTTGCTACTGCGTTGGAGTTCGGCATTGCTCTTCGCTATTGCGTTTCTATTCGCCCGGCTTATGGGAGTCGCATACAAGTCATCTCTACAGGTAGCCACAGCTGGTGGTGGCTTTGGCTGGCGCCGGTTCTGCAACGTCCAGTACACGGGCGCATTGCGATTGAATGCTACACTGCTATCCGTAGGAATATTGGCAGTAGTTGGGAGCTTATCTCTTGGCGAAGAGTTTCCGATCTTAGAGAAACGATGATAACCTGGTCAAAAGAAGAGCAAATTAAAAATGCAATTAAATACAACTGCTTCAGCACGATATACTTGTATATGGTTAGTTTTTGGAAGTAATTACAAGACTTTGTTATATTGCAGACACATTTTCAAGTGCAGTGATTATGATAAAACAAGGTAAAGGCAAAAAAACACAAACAAACTAAAAGTATGGATGCATAAATATGATCGAACTGTACTCACCAAATCCGGAGGTTACTTACATTTAAAGCGAGTGTGAGGGTGGTCATGAAGGATGATGCTCTAGCAAAAATTATTTACAATTATGTATATGTTGTTCTTCCACCAGTTGTGTATGTGAAGTAGATGTTGTTGGCTTAAAGTCTAAGGCATATTTTGTTGTAAATTTACAAAATATTTACAAATTTAAATCAAATCAAGGTATGATGGGCGCAACCTTATTTCCAAATATGACGTGCCGCAAATTCACCGCGATATCTGCTGTATGGTTGAACTATAACTTCAGGTTCGCATTGAGAGAAGCAACGATGTAGTAGATAGTGATCATGATCATAACGTAATGTAAGCGAGCATTCAACCAACGACGATGTCATTATTATTATGTAAGAAGTAAAACAAAAAAACATAAAGAAACGCTGTGTGCGGTACCCTATATCGATCTCTAAATGGAAGGCGTGGCATTAATCATTAAAAGCATTAATTTGAGAATAATTAACTTTTTTTTTTAAAACGTAACGGGGACGTTGCCTAAAACTTTATATGGACGAAATGCCAAGTTGGGTTATTAGCGCAGAATTTTTTCGACTGGGCGGGCCTAAATCTTTAGCCTTTAACTTAGATCCTTTAATTGATTATAGGCTAACACACTAATCATTAAGTAACTTATGCGCGTAGAGTACGTAATTACGAAATGACCAATTCCTTCGCAATAGCCTGCAAGATAGGTAGGTAGGTGTGGCGGTTTATAAGAAAAAAATAAAAAACCCAAGTGCTAAGTGCCGTTTTGTTACCACAACTCATTTGACCTGATTGTTAAATTTTATCGAAGTAGAGTTTTGATCCAACCTGTCAAAATAGTTATAAGTTCTTTGATGCCATTGGTTGAAACTTCCTCGAGGGATGTGAAGAAGCGAGCTCTGGGTAGGGTACTCGCTGTCTAGTTCTAGCTAGTGCCGGACAAGCGCATAGGAGTGGATGATGGTTTCTTTTTCGGTTGCGTGGTTACAACTGCGACAGTGTGTATTATGTGGGATGCCTAATCTGACTGCATGGTTCCCTATAGGCCAGTGGCTTGTGGTAATCGCGGTTATCCTGGCTATATCTTTACGTGTTTTACTCAGGAGGTGGGTTGTTTTCTCCCTGCTTTAATTTGGCCACATCTTTCTGGATATGATGCAATTTGTTAGCCTATTACTTCTGAGATTGGCTTTTGATAGGAATTCTTAGGAAATTTTTGCTTTGACTGCTCCTATTGGAATGTGGACCGATTCCGCAAGTGAGCAGGGTAGGCTTAAACCTGGCCAGCTCGTCGGCCTGTTGTGATTGTCGATCAGCGATCGTCACGACAATTGTCGATTGCGTCGATTGATTTTAGCTATTCGTACGCACAAAATTGTTTCACTTCCAAGTGAAAGCATCGATCAGACATTTGTAATCGACTACAAGCGACTGTCAAATCGACAAATATCGATTGCAATCGACAGTCACAGTTCTCGATCGATCGACAGTTGTCGATCAACGATTAACTATCGACACACAATAGGGGGGCCTATGTCTGTCTATTTCCTCGGATGGCAAGTATTTCCGCCTGAAACACACTGGCTGAGTCCGGGAGTCTGAAGGATTTTGAGATGATCAGAGACTCTGAAAATACACCCGCACCTACTCCACAGTCCATTTTTGAACCGTCCGTGTAGATTGCTAAGTTCGTGTCCCTGTTCACCAGTCCGTCCTGCCAGTCTAATCTTGAAGGGAATTCTACTTCAAAGTGTTTTTTTAAAAAGTCATCTGGAGCTAATGTAATCAGTTGAGGGTGGTACTAGCTCTCTTGATAAAGAAAGCAGAATATTGCTATGTCCGTAGGGTCTCGCATACCAGCACCCCGACTCTCTAAGTCTGATCGCGCTATGTATTTAGATGTTTGTGATATAAAGGTCTAAGGATAATAGGTGCAGAAGGACTGTGAGGGCGTCTGACGGCGTTGACCGCAGAGCGCCTGTGGTGCCTATGCATGCCGTTCTTTGGACTCTGTTGAGCTTGGTTTTCAAGAGCCGGCCACCAAACTACTGACCCGTAAGTGATCATTGATCGTACTACTGCTGTATACATCCAAAGGGTCAGTTTTGGTTGCAGACCCCATCTTTTGCCAAAAGTTTTGCTGCAGGCATAGAAAGCTATGCACGCTTTCTTTACCCGCTGTTCGATGTTCAGTTTCCAGTTGAGCTTGGGGTCCAGGATCACTCCCAGATACCTAGCACTGGAGGACAATGAGAGTGATTGGAAGTGTAAAGCAGGGTATTTTGGTCTTAGTGGTGAAAAGCATCATTTCAGTTTTGCTCGCGTTTACACCGAGACCGCACAATCTGGCCCAGGTGCTAACCTTCGACAGAGCATTCTCCATAATTTCGCTGAGTACGGACAGAAACTTTCCTGACACCAGTATCACCATATCGTCCGCATATCCGACTGCAAGGTAGCTTTTACAAATTGTAAGCTGATTCTGGCACGGGCTTTCAATATATGAAAGGGGCTACCTCGCCATACTAACGAATGTTCCAACAACACTGTGACTGTGAGATAGAAAAAGTATGTCCAAAGGTTGGACATAACCTACAAGCATTTCTGTAGAAGTTTTAGAGATGGGGAAGAAACAAACTAAGGCATGCTTAAATGCAGCAATTGCTTAGGAAACAACAGTCAGGAGCACTGTTCCGTAGGCCATGGTTTGAAAAGGTTTGTGGATTTGCCGAATTTTGCATCAAAGGTGCTGATGTCTCGGGAGTTTCTGGCACCCACTTTATCTTAGGACTTTTCATCCATCCGTGTAGAACACTTCACTTGGATTATGTGAAAAAGACCATATAGTTGATGCATAGCCATCTAGGGTTATCGGAGTAACACAAAAGGCCGGAGTATGTGGTTCCTAAAAATTCATGAGGACTGCGACTTAGACCTTCGCCGAAGAGTGAAGAAAGAAAACAGACACTTGACAAAGCACACGAACCCGCATAATGTATATATCATGAAAGCAACTGATTTTAATTAAAGGTAGGTACTGTGGCGCTCACTTTTCAGTTTAACTAGCTATATAGTGAGTGGACTTTTAATATAAGACAAAGAACTTAAGGACCGTTCACATATGGGTGCGAACGAACGAATTGATGAAATGCGAATAAACCCCTTATTATGCAATATGCATTTATAAACAGAAAATTCCACATTTTATTATTCAAAGATATCCTCCTCTTGGAATAAGGTTAAGTTCGAACGAATTTTTTATTCGCGACTTTGTGGAACGCGATTTAAATGACGTGGATTGTGAATAGACTGACAATTCGCGCCAGGGTGTTTTCGTTCGCGGCGTTTTTTTTTTAAACTGTTAATAAACTTATTTTCTTAATAAATTTTGATGGAATAATTAATTATCCTCATCTTGGAGTAGTAAAATGTGCAATTTTCTGTTTATAAATGCATAAAAAGTGGTTTGTGCGCATTTCATCAATTCCTTCGTTCGCTCCCATGTGAATGGTCCTTTAGATCTCTAGTTAGACAATAGCCTGGATCTGCTCTAAATAATTTATTAATCCTAGGATCTTTAATATTTTTACCGCAAACCGAAAGATCTCCGAATGAGACACGATTGCACCGTTTCTTTAGAAAAAGTGGTATATGTAAGTATAGAAAACATGCTTTGATATCTATATAGACCTCAGTAACTCTTTTATTTGTTCCCAGATAATGCGCAAAGGCTAAACTAATTAAGCTTGGATAGAAATTTGTTCAACCTTGTCTGGTTACTTTGGAATCGGGAAAAAAAATCGTATGAAGTTTCTAGTCCAGACTTAAAGAATGCCTTTGATAAGGAAGGATACATAAAGTTAAATGCAAACATAAAATAAAATAACAGAGTCGACAAACCGTTGCTATAACAAAACTGTAACGTATGTATATTTGAAGAAACCTTTTCCATGTAAAAAATATGATGTGTGCAGAAATTAAAGACCCAAACCGTGGTATACATATTTTCCTCATCCAATGACGTTGAACTTACAGTGCAGAGCGAAAACAGTAATTGAATGGTGCTCGTTCTTTGTTTATTGTTTTTAGCCAATTACTTTTTTTTATTTATTTAAAACGATTCATAGTTAATTTTAAAATATAGTAAATGTTGCAAGGAGAAAGTACATGTACTAAATATAAACATGGCAGAAGTTTTAATAAACGTACATTTAAAGCGTAAAATAATATTATTTACCAAAAAAAACTATGTACAGGAGATTCTACATGAAATTTTCAATATCATTCTAAACCCAGGCAAGAGATAAGCAAACAACCGAAATGGTATACAATTTAAAGAAAAAGAAAATAAAAGTTTTCTGCACAATTGCGATAAGAAAAAAAGAAAAATATCCGTGCATTTCATTTTTGTTTATAAAATAATACTATTTTTATATATAAAAACAAAAAAAAATATTGAAAATTTCAAATAGAAAATAATCCCGTACAAGCATACACCTAAAAGTTTAATTTATTTTCATTATGTATGTGTTTATATATTGTATTTTTTTTTCATACATTCTTTTCGTAATTCGTGTGCATTATTTTATTTAAATAAATTTTATAATTATTTAGTTGTATATATTATTTTTGAGGACAGCGGACATTTTTCTTTGAAAAATTTTATATAAATAGTGCAAAAAACATTTATTTCCTTAATTAATTTGGACACAGAATACTACAGTATTTAAAATGCACACATTGCTATTTAAAGCCAAGCGTTATAGATTTGTTTATATCTTAAATAATAGTGGTTAATAGACGTATACGTTCATGGTGTTGTTTTTATACGTAAAAAAACAGGACAAAAATATTTATATCAAGTACAAGGAGTTAAAAACAAACAAACAAACAAAACACGAAATCAAACTTACAAGAAAAAAACGAACATAAAAATTGTTTTACAAATGTTATTTACACAATATACAAATTAAACTTGAAAAACATGTTTGCCAGTGCATTATTGTTGTCTGTACGATTATTAAAGTTTTATTTTAAGATTTAATCGTATGTTTGAAATCTGAAATTGTCAGGTGTTTCTTTTTGCTGGTGGAACTAGTTGGTCATTCTTCACTTTCTGACATAATGACAATCAACCTTCGATATACTCGTAGAAATTATTAAATTTGACTTAAAGTCCACTTTTGCTAGTTAACTTCAAGTCTACTCTGGCATTTGAGTAGGTTAGGTTAGGTTGTATAGGGTGTCAGTAGGCACCATATTGGGCCCATCACCATCCCTGGGGAATGTCAAAACCTAAACCAATTCGGCCAAGTAATAAATTTCCTTACAGAACATAAAAATTGTTTCAATTTTGTTTATAAGGCCAACTGTGAGGCCAACCTCCTCCAAATTGTCCAAGAAGTACCTTTCAAGGTGTTTCCTCCTGTACAGAGCAATAGCTTGACACTCACAGAGAATATGAGTTAAATCCTGTGCGACATGTAAGTCTTTTCAATACCTGCAGTGTCCGTATTTGTTAAACCTAATCTTATAGCGTGCTTCCTTGGAAGGCAGTGCCCGGAGACTATCCCTATTGCCATTCGTAACTGGCAAGTTTTTAATAAGGTATTTGAGTAAAATCAAACACATGTCTCAAAAGTCCTCTTTTCTTCTCTATTATGAACCATTTTGCCATTGTGAAGTTTAATTGATTGAATCCTCTGACATTTTCCCAAATAAAAATAATCTAGAAATGTATTTCGTATGCCAAATGCTATAGTTACAGTTGAATAAATGAAAAAAGTCGTATATCTAAAATGCTTTTGTTGCTAAAGGCGAATGGGTCTTACTAATAATCCTATTTAACATTTACCTTAAATATTTTATAGGTCACAATATGCGGTAGTTACTAATAATTATTTTTATTGCTCCAGGTTAAATTTTACGAACTCACAATGGCGACATTTTTATATATAATTTTCATTGCGAACTACAAAATATTTGAGGTAAATATTATATGTAAAAGGTTATACCTACATGGATTCCCTAAATGTGCGTCGTACGGCTATCCTAGGGGCGTCACAAGACGGTACGCAGATGACGTTCAATGAGCTTTGAGCTCGATTTCAAAACAATTGCGGGTCGGGTTGATGTTGGAAGATTGTGGATGCTATTGTGTTTTGGCGTCTGTTCCGTCACTGATGACAAACCACTGACTGGCAAGTTACACGATTGGTCAGTGCAAAAATTGAGCGAGTTGCGTCCTTTTTTTGACAGACGCGGTGGCTCTTCAAAGTCGAAGAAGACCCCAATTTTGGCCGAAAAATCATCTTTAGGCGCATTTTTGGATGAATGGCTATGTTAACAAGCCAAATTGCAGTATATGGGACGACGCCAACCCACACTAGATGGCAATTCATCCATAAAAAGCAGTTTGGTGCGGATTTTACACCGGCTCGCGCCATCATTGCTCAGTACTTTTTCTTAAAAATGACGTTGGTGAGGTAATTTCCATCAACGGCGAGCGCTACAGAACTATGCTAACCTATTTGTTTGGCCCAAATTGAACGATATGGAGGTAGACGACATGTGGTTCCAGCAAAACGTCGCTGATTGTCAAACAGCAGATGCCACGATCGACATTTTGCATTTGAACGATTTAAGGGTATAATCTCCCAGATCGTGATACTTAACCCCGCTAGACCATTTCTTGTGGGGTTGCCTGAAATCGTAGCTCAATGCGAATAAACCGCAATTCGCAGTCGACCGATGCCTTAAACCCAAATTAACCAATGCCATCGCCCAAATTCAGCAGGATCTATGCGACAGACTCGACCATGAGAAGCTGCGGCGGACATTGGACATGGTCCATACAATAATGGCATACATGGGCCTTTCAGATAAAAATACCTCGCACACAGCTTGTTTTATTGCATTGCAAAATCGGGCCATCCTTATTGAAAAACCCTGTAGTGAATCTTCAGTAACCTAAGCTTCTATTCAGATGTCTGTGCTTTGTGTACTTTTATGAAGGGCGTCGCAAATATATTATAATAGACTAAGAGCTAGCAACGTTTTTTCTCAAGTCATTTAAGCAAGGCTGTAACTTTGTGAGCTTAGTTCGGGGTGACTACTGAATACGAGAATATATTTCTGGCAGCGCTGCGTTGGTTTATATATTAATGCCATAACCTCAAAAGGGCAAAAAATTTAGGTATCTCATTTTAGCAAACTTAAGATTTTGGTTATGTGTTAATTTACGCCCGATGTAGGCAGAAAATGCAATTGCCATAACAGTTTGCCGGTTTTAAAATGCAAAAAAGGCAAAATTTAAGTCATAACAGCAAAGTCAATTTTTTGAAATTATGTTAAACATATTATCACTCAACTTGTAGGAGTCTGCATTCAAACAAACGTTATTTAAAATTTCAAATTTCAAATCCAAATAAATAACACCAACTTCATAGATCGACCGAAAGAGTGCGACACTAATGCAACCTACCATTTTGCATAATTTCTCTCATCACCACATTCATGATGGCATTCGCGTTTTAACCTTCAGCTCATCGAGATCGACCTGTCATTTTGCATTACCTACGCATTTGTATATAAACTAAAATTTCGCTATTCGACAACATAAATGTTATAATAAAATTTCGTAATAAATATTGTAAAATACAATTTGTAACCTTTTTTCGTCTGCACACGCCCAAAAACTAATTCCTCAAAGCTAAACCAAAATTCCGGTTTCATCATATACCAAAATCTTAAGTTTGCTAAAATGAGGTAAATTTCTTTCACTTTTGAGGTTATGGCATTCCAATATAGGTAAACCAACACAGCGCTGCCAGAAATGTATTTTCGTGTTCAGTAGTCACCACGAACTAAGCTCACAAAGTTATAGCCTTGCTAAAATGACTTGAGAAAAAACGTTGCTAGCTCTTACTCTATAACCTTTATAGGGTCGCTGTATAGGGGTTCCTAGGGTTATACAATAGATTAGAAGTCCAAATTCGTCGAAATGTCAATTCGGTTTTTACATTTGTGCGAAGAAGCAATGCCACGATTTGACTCCTAAAGACGTTGAATATCGTAATAGTCACGATGTTTTTGATGAAAAAATGTTCAGTGTTGTCGTTTGCTTTTCCACATGATGTTCACTTTTGGTATGATTATATAGGTACACCCTTGTATCTGTTTTTACTTGACCTTGTGAAAAATTCTGCGCTTTTTTTGAGTTTATGCAGTCTGATGGATTACTGAGCAACGTTTACACCTTCAACACTGAAAAAAATACAATTTTCCTACACTTTTACATATGTCTGACAAAAATCCGACAGTATAACTGCCGAAAAGATATATCTCAAATCAGCTGTTCGGATATTGCATACAAATTGTGGGTTCCTTTGATCCGTCGCGAAAAAAAGGAGTCACGAATTATTTGTAAGAAGCTATAGGCATAATAGGCGTTTTTCTTTTTTAGTTCAGAGCAGAGCTTGAACTGTCAAGAAGAAGTTCGTTTTTCTTTTTCAGCTCAGAGACATCAGAGCTCAGATTTTGTGTTTATTTTTTCGTTCAGAGAATAATCAGAGCGCGCTCTATGAGCTCAGAATAAATTGACTGAGCTAAGTAAAAAGCTGAATACGAACTTGAAGTCACATTTGGCAGAAAAAAAAACAGAATAAAGAAAATAGTTGAAATGGCGAATAGTTTGATGTTTTGAAGAAGAATGGATACCGCATCAGCCAGAAAAAGACCGAGTACCTGTGTTGCCCATTCTCCAATCCACTCGGCATATATCCAGACATTTATTTGAATGGAAATGTGCTTCGCAAGTGCGAAAAGTTTAAATATCTGGGTTCTATGATCAATAGTGAAGGAAGGTGGATGAAGTGGCGGAAAAACTCTGCCCATCTTCTGTGACAGAAAAATGCCCCCTAAGCTGAAAGGAAGGCTCTACACCGCAGTTGTACGCCCGGCGCTCACATACGGTTCACAATGTTGGACAGCGTACAAAAAGTATGAGGGCAAATTAACGGCAACTGAGATGAAGATGCTTCGCATGACAGCAGGAGTAACAAAGCTCGATAGAATAAGAAGTTCAAAGATCCGAGGAAGCCTTCACGTCAAAGAACCCAGTTAAGCACGATCGCCTCAGTTGGTACTGTCATGTTCAAAGGAGAGATTCTTTGAACCCTGTTAAAAAGGCAATATCTATCAACGTTTCAACGCAACCGTGAAAAAGAGGCAGGCCTAAGAACTCATGGATCACACAAATGCAAAAACACCAGCATTCGATCGGCCTCAGTGATGAAGTGATCCGAGGCAGGGAGGCCTGCCGATATTTCTTTGAGAAGCTTTTTCAGGGCAGTAGTACTCTCGGATGTTTGTCAGACGTTCGCGAGAGGTGGCACAGTAGAAAAAACCTTAAGACGTAATTTGTGTTTTTCCGGGGATCGAACCTGGGATCCCTCGCACAGTAGTCCAGCACACTAACCACTGCGCTCACAAAAACAAGTGGGAGGGTTATGATCCCCATAATTTAGATCATAACCTTGTCAAAAAAGAAGAAGAAGTTGAAATGGCGAGCGAGCATTGTTGTTCTGGCACATAAGTTGAACCAAACTATTAAATAACAATTAATAAATAACCATATGACAGATATGTGCTCAAGTGCGTTTTATAAACCAATCAGAACGAACAGAACTGAGCACACTCGGTTCAGAGCACGCTCAAAATACTCGAGCTCTATTCAGAGCTCTACTCTGAACTAAAAAGAAAAACGCCTAATGATGCTATATATATCTGTTGGACACGTTGGTATGTGGACGGTAAAGGTGTATAGTAGAGACTATAAGACCACAAGTTACAACCCATGTTCGTTGCATCGATGGACACTTCAACGTCATCGGCGTTTCACAGCTTCCGCCAATGAACGTGCATTATCTCAATTTTTATAAACTGTCAATATTTTTTTCTTTATAATTGACACGCGCTGAAGAGGTTATGAATGACTACTCTTACATATAGTTTAGTGTAATACACATAGCGCTGTTTTTGACGGACACAAAAGTAGAAAATTAACATATACTTTATCCGCCGCTTACATAAGCTGACATGTACTCTCCATCTGTCAAATGAATATGTTGCCGCAACGGACACGATCGATTTTATGGGTTGAGCCTCGAAGCCATTATGGTGTACTGTTCTTATGTTATATAGGGAATTCTTTAGCCTTGTTGTTTAGCCTTTAAGTTGTAAGATTTGGGCATGTATACATTTTTTATTGAAGTGCAGCTATGTAGGTCTTGATGCGGTAGACTTCGTCTAAGTCAAACTGTTGGCACTTGCACTAATGTTTTAAAGCTTGGGCAGACCCAATGAGTACAAACCTAATGCATTATGTCATGTTTAGACGGTGATGACTGATGAATCATTCCAGTGATTGCATTGGCAGAAATGGAACAACTGCCAATTGTACCTGTCGGCTTAATAAAGTATTGACTCACTGCTATGTCGCTAGGACAAGAATGAGAACCTACCCTATCTATGACTTCTTAGTGGCGTTGAAAATGAAAACCATTCACACCTACCGGCAGAACACTATTCATTTGAATTGCTTGCCATAGATAATACTTTGCCATTCACGAACACAAGTAGGCCGCCGCAAGCAAACGCAAGGAAAAAAGTACAAAGAGAGGAATTGCATTCCCTCTATGAGAATAAGAATAGAATCAAACAAAATTTAATTTCATAATGCCTGCGAGGAATGGCGGGACCTAATTATCAACGCAAATATACCTTTGTTTTTTATTTAAAAAATCTTTCGACAGCCATTTTAATGGAATCGGAATCATTGTGTATACTAGCCTAGGTCACAATTTACTAAAACCCATAAAATGTATTCACCTTCTAGTGTCATTTGCATTTAACTCGAAACTGCACAGTAGACACTTTTTATCCCCTTCAAACGGAAGAAAAGCCAAAGTTCCTCAAGCCATTCGCTCGCTTTAGCGTTTCCTTTTATTATATGAATAGCAAATAGAGCTTTAGACATACAAGTGCATCATGCTCAAGAGGGATATACTATATGGCCACAGTGAATGGAATGAAAGAGTGATCACATGGAAATCTGTTAATTATACGGCATAGACGTTTTACAATGAAAAGCAGCAAAAAAAAAAAAAAAACATAAAAACACGCACTTCAACAAACTTTAGAGTACCTCTAGACTACATTGTCCTCCAAACAGAAACAAGAACAAAAAGGAGAGACAAACTAAACAAAAAAAAAATGATTGCTATCCGACAAAGGCGCCTCTACCAAATCTCTGTACCCTGCATAACGTCGAACTTTTGAAGGATTCTCTCTCTATGCTTGCCAGCATCGGCTGGTAAAATAATTCTAAGAGGCTTTAGCAGAACACCTTCGAAAAAGGATTTATGGTATTTCGAGGTTGGGACACTTTCCAAAATTTCACAATCCGATTCATGTTCGGCGGCCGGATCGGATGTGTCGAAATTCTCTAGAGATTTATTCTTCAAATAGGACGAATCCATTGAAGTGGTCGACAGAGAGAACTCATCGACTAGACGTTCAAATGATTTGGCAATCTTCCTGCTGTTCAGTGGCTTGGCAACTAATTCCCCAGCTGCAGCACTGATGTCACCAGCAGATGTACTCTTCATATCGATCTGCATGTCATCTGAGTAAATCATACAGGTACTCCGAAGTTGGCCCGCGGTGACGACTAATTCATCATTGGCCAGCCTATAGCTATTGTTACGTTTTAGCGGCCGTTTTTGCTGTTGCAGTTCGTTGCCACCAAGCGCAGTTGAATCTGCAAGTGCTGGTGAATTTAGGTCACCCCTACGAATCGATATGTTAGCAGAAGCCACCCCCTTTTGGGGGATTATTGTAGTAAAATAATGCACTGGCAAAATGTTTTCAGTTTTTCCTTCTGTACAATTGTTGTTATTATTAATATTATTATTACTGATGTTGTTGTTGTTGTTTTGTGTGGAATGTGTTAAGCAATTTGTGTTATTTACAATTAAATTGTTACGAACGCTAGATATAATGGGAAAAGCCTTACCTTCGTCTAATACTGTACTGGTTGATGCCATCGACGATGTGGAGGAGGAGGATGCTGAAGATGTTGAAGTTAACGTAGATGAAGTCGATGACGATGAAGGCGATGGCATAGATGGTGCCATCATGGCCATCGCTGGTGGCAGTGGTGGTGGTGGTCTATCCAGACACTTGGTCGTCATATTCACTATTACGGGTGGGCGATGCGGTACTACTGGACGCACAGTTGTGACTTTTCGATTGGCACAACCGCCATTGATTAACGATAGCACGGATTTATTTGAACTGGGAAGGGACGGTGTGGTCACTGGGGCTCTATTGTTGGTACTTTCACTGGTGGAAGCGCTGTCCGTCGTTACTTGCAATAGCAGAGCACTTTCGGTTTCTTTTACGTACGGTCCAGGTGCGAATGTTGTGTGCGCTCCCTTGCGACGTTTTAGACTATCCGAATCGTAGATGATTTTCCCCTGCGAATTCATCTTGACACGCGCACCCCTATTTGTTGTTGTTGCAGTCAACGGCGACGACAACGACGACGACGACGACGACGATGGAGCTGCTGTGCTTTCACCCTCACAAGTGCGATGAACAGGGGATGCTACTGCCACTTCAGCTGTTGTTGCCTCAGCATTTCCTGATGCTGCGCACTGACTATCGATTTTTTCATTATCAACTGCTGCTGCTGCTGCTGCCAGAGCAAAGGGATGCGCCCCATTGCCTGCCTGGTTGCGGCGAATATTGCCTGGCAATTCATTCAGGGAAACATATTCTGTTTCGCGTCTAACATTCCCCGACAGAACGGTGTCTAAATTGCGCCGAACTATGTCATTGGAATAGTATATTCCAAGACTTCCTGATGATTTAAGAGCAGCAGAGGTACTCTTGGCGTGCTTGTTGTTATTGCTGATGTCGGCTATGGTAACGTACTCGCCTGCCGCATCATAAATGTCGTCTTCTTCCTTTGCTGGGGATTTTCTCTTCGTGGGTAGGACGACTTTTAGTTTGTCGAGCATATTGTGAAGTGGATGTTGCAGGGTGCGCTTCAAGTGGTTCAGATTGTGATCCTTCTTCGTATCAATCATACCCACTGTCGCATAAGGGGTTGCATAATTAACGATGTACTCTTTGCCTGTGTCCATAGCAGATGCTACAGTGGATTCTTTAAAATTCTCATCGTCACTTGTGGTGGGCGTTATTATGCACATGGACGGTATACGTTTTGCGGTCATGGCAGTTTTCTGTTTGATCCGTTCAATGCGTTCGACACCTTCCAGGTCAGAGCTCTCCGAGTACTCAACTTCGGAATTTTGAATCGATGACTGCGGCAAGGGTTGTGCCGAGCGTTCCGCTATGCGCGTTTCAAAGTTGAATTCACTTTCTTGACTCGCGGGCGACGAGTCTGTCGTGGTGGTGGTGGTGGTACTTTTTTCATCGTAAACCACTGCGTCCTTTGACACTGCCAAGACGTTTCTTTTTATTGTGCCTGTGCGCTCTAGAGTACTTCCCACTGTGCTGCTCGAGTAGCTGCGCTCGAGGGTACTTGTGCTGGCACTATTGTTGCCTTTGTTCAGTTTCGAGAGCGAACTAATGCGCTCGGGTACATCTGGACCATGGTCGTTCACCAGCAAAGTGGTACAAACAGTGCCAGCCGAACTGGTCGTAGTGGATGTTGAGCCTCTGCCAAAAAGTTCGTATTCATTTTCGGCCGTAAGAACAGTTTGATTTGACATACTGCCAAAGGAATAGTTGCTGGGATGGGTAGAGCTAGTCTGCAACGGAGACATGGGCTCTTCTTCTTTCAGTGTTCGCAGCCCAGAATCCATGTGGAACGAGGTGTAATATCCCTCAGTGTCGCACGAGTACGCCGAGCTAGTCTCATCGTCATTATACGGCTCGTTTACCTGCAGATCTGGGGTGGCTGTACCTTCACTGGTCACACTACTAGACGCCGATGTGTTTAGGAATCGCCGCCGACTTATTATCGAACTGGGTGGTCCACTGCCCGGATGGAAGCTGCTCACATTAAGCGAAGTATTCGACGCACTCGATTTGGGTTGTATAGTTATTTCACTACCAATGGACGTGCGCCCTGATTCCGAGCTGGCACTCCAGTTGCCGCTGGAAGAATGTGGTTCGTCTTTGTTGTGCCCATTGATACCGTTGCGTCGTTGACGATTCAAGGACGACGTATCCCGCAGTTTAACATTGCCGCTAACAAGAGTGGCCGACTTGAGAGGCCCCTGCGACTTACCACCATTACTGGCCAACGAAACGCTCTTCTCTGACGAGGAATATGAAGGTTTTCGTTCGTGCGAAAATCTGCCTTCCTTTTCGAAAAGTTCACTCTTCTGTTTGGTCAACTCGTGCACTATGCATTCATCATCGATGTCACCCCCACCACCGCTGCCACTGCCAGCACCATCGCTGCTAGACGACTTTGGTGGCGACTTGCTGCCTGATTTACTATTGCCGGGCGTTAGTAATTTAAACCGATTTCGACCCCATTGCTTCAGCGAATTCAGTCGGGTCAGTGTACTCTTACCCTTATCGTAGGGTAAGGCAACAGATTCTTTTTTTAAGACGTCACTTGACTTACTTCGACCGAATTTGTTTTTTTCGCCATCCTTATCGTCGTTAATTTCGATGTGAATGGTGTCATCTCCTGTCGCTGCTAAACTAGTGTTCTTACCGCTATCGTGCGTATCCGTCCTGTTACAAGTGGAAATTGTAAAAATATTTGTTTTTTTTTTTGTTTTTTTTTCGGTTATATGGTAAATGAGTTCAGCAGACTTCAGTATTACGTTTTTTTTTTTTGTGTGTGAGTATTTTTAAGTGCACGGCTGATTGTTGAGCAACCAGGGAGACAATGGGGAATTCTTATCGTATTAATGAGGAAGGCCATGCAACATAAATTTGTTTGGGGTCCCCTTTTCGGTATTTAAACGAATAGAAGTATGCATTGATTGAATCACGCTCACACACAGATTTAGATTGATTTGTAAATTTGGCTGTTAAATTAAGTGTGGCGACTTTTGACGATAGAGAGGTCTATGGAGGTTTAGTATGTTAATGGGGCCCGCTGCTGTACTTAATTGTTTTCCATTGAAGATAAGGGAAAATAAATAAACAAAGCTGATTTGAACAATTGAAACATGACTTAGTAGACAATGATGTTGGAAAACGTCTAATTGTTTAGTTGTTATTTTTTTTAAGCGAATCACGCGGTTATGCAGTTGCATGCAGTATCTGACACGTCATTCTTTTGGTTAGAACGGGGGCATAAATAGATTCTTAACCCAATCCCCCAACCCGTTTTTAAGAGGATTTTTTTTTAGCACATTTAATGTATGAAACTGGTTAATGCTTAACAGCATAAGCCTTGAGATCATTTCGTGGAAACAGCATCATGAGAGCATACCGACACAGATATATTCCTGGCTTGCCAGCGAATCATACACATTCTATAATTTAAACGTGTATGCATTGAGAACTTCAAAACTCAAATGAGATCTATTAAGCAAGATAAGGTTTTGAAGATCTAGCTTTGTTCACCAGCGAAGGTTATAGGAGCAATTAGCGCCTCCCTGGACGGTGTAAGCCCAGTTATGGCTATCATTGAAAATGTTTAAACGATTAAGGAAGCAATTTTGGCTTTAATTGGTATTAAAATAAAGTAATCACTTATAGAATTATTTTACAAAAATAAAGTGCTTAATTCCGATTACAACTATTCTTTAAATCCACTTTTATTTTTTGACTGATTGAAATAGATGAAATGAACAGTTGATTTTCGATCCTCTAATTTGGAACACAATCCTTTCACTGAGGTGTTCAATTCTCTTTCTATTCCCATCTGTCAGTTTTACTTTCAGTGATCAACTTGAACCCCAAAACCTAGACTTGTTTGTTTGTAATAAATAAACATAATAAACTAGCTCTGTTTCATTTCACTGACAAAGGTTTCCATTGACAGTAATTTTTCAATGATATTTTTTAATTAAATTTAATTTTAATTATTCAATAATTTTGTTAAAATATTATTAGACTTTATGCACTAGAAGATTGTAAATAAGTTATAAATATTTTTTTTTTTAATTGATGGATATTTAGTAAAATTATTAAAAAAAAATGCAAGACAATTTTAAAACAATCGAAAAATGTTTGGGAATAGGTCATTGGCAGTGTCACTATCAGAAACATAATTTTTAGAATTCGTTAAATCTGCGCTTTGTGATGCAGAAGGAGTCAATAAGCTGACAAGAGGTGGGTTCTGCTTAGTGAAGATGACATGAGATTCATCTTCAATTTTCAATAGCTGAATAGTAAAAAAACAGCTCTTTTAAGAAAAATTGCATGACATCACATAACAGCTCTAAAAAATGAAAAGATTTGCAAGCAAACCATCTGATGACATACATCCTTGCAAGATGAATAATTTTTAATTTGTTTAGAATGTAACTGTCGTAGGTTTACTCGATTTGAGCAGCGAATTAAAAAAAAAGTACTCCCTTAATTATCCTGTTTTCGTATAGGTAAAAGAACTTTCTCAAAGAACTATTACGAACGGACGCGCTTTAGTTGAAGTCTTTATACAAATTAAACCCCCAATAGAAAAATGTCTCCAAAGATGTTATCTTTCAGCAGCTTAGCTAAGATTTAAAAGATGTAAAAGATTAACAAGTACAAAAAGTATCTAGAAAATTAAGCTCGTGAATAATTACAAACAACATTTCCTTTAGCGCAAATTGACAAAAGAGAAAAAACGATATTCACGTTTCAACACTATAGTAAATACCATTATTAGAAGTGCTTAAATTTTGCAGCATCCATAAAAATAATCGGTACAAAATTTAGTCCTACCTAAGTCGAGTAGATTTGCCTGGACTAGATTTTCCCTGAACGCAAAAACTAGATTGATCGCTAATTTCACTCACTTTTACTACGTCAATGATACAATCAAAATGACAACTCAGTCGAGAAATTCTTGACTAAATTTGTCATAAATATGTAAACTCAGATTTTGTTGTCAGACTTACCCGCAGTTTCACAGTGAAAGTTTAAACTACACTTTCAGTTTAAACCTCAATTCAACAATTAATTCGATTTCAGAGTTTCGTTTAAACCTTGAACAGAGTTCATTCTGTAGTTAAAGTTAAACTACAGTATTCTGCCGTTTAAACGTCAGATCAGGCGATTGTCAAAAACACAAATATTTGACGTTGTTTTGTGTGTTGTTTGAAAGAAAATACAAGGAACGATTTTGAAAAAGTCGTATAAAAGCTTATACTGTACAATACTGCCAAATTCTATTCATACAATTTTATTAAACTTGGTTCAATTGAACTAAAGTTCAGATAATATTGTGAGACCGGACGAATTGCACTTCGAATTTAAACTCACGTTCAGGTTCAGTTGAACTATAGTTTAAACTTCCAGTGTGAAACTGGGGGTTAGTAATCTAATGCCGTTTTCCATTGGGCAAAAATAAGCGTCCGGGAGCGTCCGGAATTAAGAAAATCACTTCTAAAACCGTTCCATTGGCACAAAAAATACTCTTCTGTTGATTCGGGGGAGAGAATTTCGCTTCTCGATTTCAAGTCAGAATCCACTCAAGAAGAACTAGCACAAGTGCATTTTATGTATTTTATACAAGCCAGCTGGCAGCAGCCATACAATAATTTTTGACGTTTCACCAATACATGAGTGTAGTTCCATTGGATTTGCGAATGAGTGAATCCCCGAGTGAAACCAATGGAAAACGACATCAAATCTAGGAATAGTTTTCAACGTCCCCAATAAAATTAAATAAATAGACACTTCCAAATCAGAAGTAAGAGAACGTAGTTTGACTAGATTTTGCCAACTCTGATGAAAATGTTTGAATGCGTTATCGTGCAAGAACAAAAATAGTGGAAAAGGTGCTTATCTGAGACCACATACTATATGACTCTATATTGAGACAGTAAAATAGAAAATGTGCTATTTATTCATTAAGCTCAATGAAATAAAAGTATTGTACGATCGGTACAAAGTTTGCAGGACCTACTAGCAGATCAAGCGCACAAAACGCTTAGGAAACCTTAAGGTAGGAAAACTAGTCCCGGTGGAAGCGCAAGAAACACCGGAAATTGTTTTTGTATGCAGTACCAGTCAAATATGAAAGTTAAGAAGTATATCATATGACTGGACTGGACACAGATCCCAACTACAAAAAAGGGTGATTTCATGCCTTACTTTGTATTTCGTTCCGAAAGTAAAATTTTACAAAACCAAATATTTGGTACTCTCTATTTCGAAAGCGGAATGAAATCTCCAAATGTGAAAGGTTTTGATGTACGGAAACTCGAAAGTATTACAGAGTACAAATTCAAAAGCGGAACGAAAAGCAATTTCGAATAGGATTGACTTTCGGAACGAAATATATAGTAGGGCCACTGATGGTTTTCAATAAGTACCAAGGCATATCCCTACTGACTGTATAGTACATAGCCTACCAAACATTTCCTGTAAACGGATCGAACCCTTTTCCA
The DNA here is from genome assembly GCA_949372485.1 of Cheilosia soror. Classification (NCBI taxonomy): domain Eukaryota; kingdom Metazoa; phylum Arthropoda; class Insecta; order Diptera; family Syrphidae; genus Cheilosia; species Cheilosia soror. The sequence goes on along the minus strand of OX443562.1, from coordinate 53,698,198 downwards.
ATAGTTGTACAGGGTGGCTCACGAATCGTACTACAAAAACAAAACGTAATAACTTTTTTTTCGTGTGAGTAATTGGCGATTTTTTTTTATTATTTGGCAGATTACTATTTATTTAGATTTATTAAAATGAATGCTTGGGATATCGAAAAGAGAATTTAGATAGTGCAGAGGTACCATGCAGTCCTTAAATTTTCGTCCAAAGGGAATTTAGGCGGGAGTTTGGCGGCACTCCCCCGAGTAGAAGGACCATTATGAGGCTGGTAAACATGTTTGCCGAATCTGTAAGCATCGCACGAAGATCATACCATCGAGATCTCTATGTTCGGGTTCAAGACACAATCGCGGCTGTAGCATCGTCAATTCAGGCAAATCCAAGCGTTTCGACTCGAAACTTATCGGCGCAAATTGGAATTAATAGACGATCATTACAACGGATAATTCATGATGACTTAAACTTGTTTCCGTACAAAGTCCAAATTACAAGCAAGTTAAACCCTCTCGATTTGCCTATTCGCCTGGAATTTTGCCAAAAAATGATTACAAATTAATCACCCCTATTCCCGTTGGCGTTTGTCGTATACGACTCATGTTTCGCATCGTTGTAAAACAATGTGCAGATTTTTGTTTTAACTTTTGTTAACAGTTTTGCTTCGTTTTCTATGTGTTCACCGTTATTTCAATTCATTTGTTTAAAAAATGTTACAAACAACAATTGAGACGATCCCGACTTCAACCCTTCAGGCCGCAATGAATAATTTTCTGATCAGGAGGTATCGCATGTGCGTGGATGATCATGGAGGTCATTTACGGTCTATCATCGTCAAAAAACAATTAGGTATATAAAATTAAATTGAATTTTCTATAAAAAAAAGTTATTTGAATTCCTCATTGTAGCACAATTGGTGCGCCACCCTGCGATGACAGATCGATGATAAAGTGTTTGCTTTAATACCAACCAACTGACACATAGGGATAGGACTGTAGATTTTCTTAACAGCTATTGCATTTTTAATTTTCTTTAAAAGAACAATATAATGGATAAAAATTTAAATGAAAATAAAAGAAACTACATAGATTAAGACTTATAATAATGTACAATGTTTTCGGGAGATCTAGTTCATAAAAATATAATACTTGCTCATGCGGGTATGGGAAATACAAAAAGTCCTTGCAGAGAAAGGGAAAAAAAAAACGACTCAACAACTTTAAAGTTTTCCTGTTATTAGACTTCATATATTATACACAAATCTAGTCACTGTCTTCTCAAAAAAAAACATTATCAGCCTTATTTATAAACTTTATACACTCTCTATAATAACTCTAAACGCAAAAATCTAATATTTATTTTTGCGTTTAGAGCTCAATGTGAGAGCCGACTTACTTGTATAAAGTTTATAAATAAGGCGGTATATGTATATAAAATATTATGAACTTTGCGACGTTTAGCGATATTTTATTTGAATTATGTACATTACATTTTGTTTCCAAAAGATACTATTGCGCAACGCTGAAAAAACGTGTTTAAAAATGCACCCAATTTAGGAAATGAGATGCTGAGTTATTAATTTCTTATGTCACAGGGCTTTTGGTCAATCAGCAACACAATGACGGCAAACTAAAAGTCAACCACAAACCACTTTCTGCTCTAGTATAGTCGTATACCATTACTTTTACTCTCTGTCGGATTGTGTCTACTGACAGTTTGCGGTCTGTGGCGCAAATAATTATCATATGATGCAACGTATCTTAAAGTAATTCTCGATTTTTCAACCCTAATGCTACATTAGGCGGCTCTTAGATTGAGGCAACAAGCAATAAGAAACTAGCATCTACCAATAAGCAATCAGCAACATTTTTCGTTCGAGCGATATTTAGTAGCTTTGATGTGAGAACTCTAATTTAATTCAAAGTAAAATAATTGTGAGCGATAATATTACGTGTTTCCTATTGCCAGTTGTTGAATGTTTCCTCAATGTGAGAGCCGATTTACGTTTGCAAAATTACTGTCAAACATCTTAGTTAAGATAAACGATCTTGCAGGACTTGACTTAGACCTTCTTAACAGGTATCTTCGGAATGACCACTACAGTTTACAAAGCGCCTTTTCTGAAAATAGGCAAATCACTTGAGCACTGTTTCATGGAGTACATATTTGGACTAAATTAAAGCGGATGCTAAGTGGTTTTGGCAGGATGACTTACTTCAATTCAACGACAATATTACCTATATCCCCAATTGGACCATTGGCCATTCTAGACCATACGATTTGACGCTACTCGATTCATTCTTATGTAACTATGTAAATGTGTCTAGGTAGAAGTCGATTCGACTTTATTTCCATCGACTTTATTTCACGGCACCCGTATCGTGTTATAAGCTAGATAGAGGCCCAAATGCTCGAAAGAGTAGTTTAAAGGTCTGATCAAACCAAACCGAAAATGCGAAAGCGGGAACGAATTTCGCCCGGGAAACGGTGGGATATATGATGCCATCGCTGCCGCCTTCGCGTTGGTTTGAGAATGCCTTAAAGCTAAGCCGTCGCGTCGTTAGCAACAAAGATAAAGCTTTATGCCTGAAATCATTCTCGAAACATAAACTGTTCTTCATAATATGTAAAGATCTTTCATTCAAGTGCAGTTCTTGACACTCCGAGCTTTTGGTAAGCGCACCTTTTTATATGAGAAAAAGGTTCCGTTACTCATAAACGCGACACATTTAGAAAGGCAAACATAGTGACGCTCGAAAAAATAGTCTGACAATTGGTTGACGTGATGTGTCAGAGTTTTTATTGGTCAAGATCGATAACGTGAAACTTTTTTTTAGTAGTCAAACATTTTTCGACAAAGTTTTTTTTTTTTAAACGTCTGACTTGCCGGGGCACTAAGATGCACGTCGACCTAAAAGATCTATTGTGCTTGCTGTCAGTGTCTGTATAGGTAAGTAGCGCTTCTACTTTCCTAATGTAGCTGATAATACATTCAGCAGAGGATTTCCTTAGTTCTTCGGTACTTATTATTTCCTTGAAGAATGAATTCCTTCTTATACGTATACGATACCGCAAAAGGGCGGGCATTCAGATATGATGTGTTCGGCTGTCTTCTTCTAGACATAGTCTGCACTCCGGTGAGTCGACTAAATGCATTTTATTCAGGTGATATCGCAGACCGTGGTGACCCGTAAGCCTACTAAGTTTTTGATATCGTGCCTACGAAGATTTAGTATCTTACTGGCATCTGCTTTGAAGGGCTGAATAGCTCTTTTGGTCTGTCTTAGGCCTGTGATGTTCTCCCAATATGAGATACATTTGTTTTGTTCCCAGCTTTTAATAGACAGATTTATGGCTGATTTGGAGATTGCACAGAAGGGTTCAGGTCCAATGAAAGGGGTTTCCGAGCCTTTTCTGGCTAGTTCATCAGCTTTTTCGTTACCTTCAATCCCCCTATGTCCGGGGACCCACCATAACCTGGTTTCATTCCTGGAACTAAGTGTTTGGAGGGAATTGAAGCAGTGTAGTACTGACTTGGAGTCAATAATATGCGAGCTAAGGGCTTTTATAGCTGCTTGACTATCCGTGAATGATGGTTGGGTGTGTATGAATCGGGTAGGCGCTGATTGGCATCAACTTGGCGGTGCCCAGCTGTTGCAACTTTTTCATACACATCAATTGTGCTTATTTTACCTCCGCGTGGTAACCACCGGGTACTGGTCTCGCCCATCCAGGCTTGGCTTGCTAAACTCATAAGCGCGAGTGTTGAACACGAAGAAAATAGCAACACTATAATGCTCTGTCGGAACTGACTGTCTGCTCGAGTCTCAGAAGTCTAACATGAGCACCGCAGAAAGAGGACGTGCGGCGGAAGAATTCACGCGATTGAATCAACGGTGACGTCAACAGTTGGCATGGCAGATACTATATGGATATTAGCGCCTTTGATACCTGAATTGTATATAAGGTTTGCGCATTCTTTAATGGCATGGAGCTCTGCTTGAAATACACTGGACCCGAGTCCATTTTGGAGCCATCCGTATTACCACCTTAGACCGTTTTGGCAGTTTGGTAGGTTATTGCTAACCCATTCTTCTCTGGTTGTGATCTCCATGAAGAATCATTTGTTGAAGCATAGTTTCTTTGGTAAGCGGTCTGTAACCACACAGATCGTGTCAAGTTCTGGATGTTCGGAAAGTAGTTCAATTAGTTCTGGGTATTTGCTAATATTTGACTTTTCCAGTTGTGTCAGACTTGCTGAGCTGGGTATTGCCACATTTTTATATAGATGTGAGGGGGCATTAGTCCTATTAAGGCTTCTATAGCCGCAGTATAGGATAAGTACGCATGGCTCCGGAAGTGCCCAGACAGGCATGCCATTGTACCTTATTTAATTTGTTTATGGTTGTTTTTTGGGTGACTTTGTTCCACCATACTATTTACTATTCTACTATTCTCGACTAAGTATACTCAGTTGACATTTCGATTGTATAGGTCGTATACCCTTTTACTGGACGTAGTAAAAGTGATGATGTTGGGTGTGTATGAATCGGGCAGGCGCTGATCGGCATCAACCTGGCGGTGCCCAGCTGTTGTAACTTTTCGTACACATCAATTGTGCTTATTTTACCTCCTAGTGGTAACCACCGGGCACTGGTCTGCCCATCCGGGTGTGACTTGCTGAACTTATAAGTGCGAGTGTTGAACACGAAGAAAATAGCAACACTATAATGCTCTGTCGGAAAGACTGACTGAACGAGCCTCAGAAGTCTTACATGAGCTCCTCAGAAAGAGGACGTACGGCGGACGAATTCATTAGACTGAATCAACGGTGTCGTCAACAGTCAATACGACAGTTACCTTACTTGAGCTACTTCGACATATTTGGAGCTGAGGTCAGTGAGGATTTTTCAGGACTAGTCAGGGTGCTGAAACAGAGATGGTGGCGGATGAACCCTTAATGGGCCAACGGCAGCTCTCACATCCCCGAAGTGGGTTACTGGCACCGGAGGAATCCGGCCCCTTTTGTCCAAGGGGTCCAACAAAGGGCCTGGCCCTCCAGGTTGGGGGTTGTACGCCGGGGTAACTGCCCGACTGCGGAAAACAAACCCAGTTCCGAAACAACAACAAGCCTCGGATACGGATGATTTTACTGTTGACGAACCTGGCAAACGAATAAAGGACAACGAATTTCGGATCTGCACGTGGAATGTTAGGTCCCTTAACCGACCACGTGCAGCCGAACAACTAGCGGAGGCCCTGAACTGCTATAAAGTAGACCTAACCGCCATCCAAGAAGTGCGATGGGATGGACCGGGCAAGAAGAGGATGAAAGACTGCGATATTTACTATGGCGACTGCTATCGGCAACAAAAACAGCGCTTATTTGGATGTGGATTCGTCGTTGGAGGCAGATTTAGGCAAGAAGTCTTAAGCTTCAACTGTGTGAACGAGCGCCTCACGACAATCCGCGTCAAGGCTAAATTCGCCAACATTAACCTAATATGCGCCCATGCCCCCACGGAGGAGAAAGACGACGACACCAAGGAGAGGTTCTACGAGCTCTTGGACAAGACATACGAGCAGTGCCCTAACTATGACATTAAAATTGTCCTAGGTGATTTTAATGCAAAGATAGGAAGAGAAGGCATCTTTGGTAGTACTGTCGGGAGGTACAGCCTACACGACACCACCTCCGATAACGGATTCAGGCTGATCGACTTCGCGGCGGGGCGAAATGTTGTCATAGCAAGTACGCGGTTCCCGCATCTCGATATTCATAAAGGCACTTGGAGATCTCCCGATCAATCAACCGTCAACCAGATTGACCACATTGCGATCGACGCAAGGCACTCCTCCAGTATTATGGATGTCCGAACGTTCCGAGGGGCCAACATTGACTCGGACCACTACCTTGTTGTAGCCAAGGTACGCCTTCGGATATCCCGAACACCGCCAAGATAAATAAATACTGTGAGGAAGTTTGACGTCGGACGGCTAAAATCGCAAGAGATCACCAGATCCTTCTCCGATCGAGTCTCTCTCAATCTCTCAAGAGGTTCTATGCAGCCAGCAGCAAGCATTGAAGACCAGTGGCAACATTGCCAAAAAGCCATCAGAGACGCCGCCTCTGATGTGCTTGGTTTCACTCGACCACCACAACGAAACCCCTGGTTCGACGACGAGTGCCGGCAAGCACATGCAGCGAAACAAGAGGCATACAAAGCGGCGCTGCAAAGAAGAACTAGAGCTGCTCGTGAGCTCTACGCGCAGAAAAGAAGAGACGAACACCGGCTTCTCAGGAGAAAAAAGAAAGAGCACGAGAAGCGCGCGATCGAGGAAATAGAGAGATGCTACAGCAGGAATGAGGTTCGGAAGTTTTACCAAAGGGTAAAAAGAACCTGCCAAGGCTACAGAGCCCGAACCGAAGCCTGCAAGGACGAACAAGGGAACATCGTAGTAGAATCGCAGTCGATGCTGAGGATATGGAAGAACTACTTCTGCAGACTGTTTAACGGCGATGACGAACTAAATCCCGCTGTCAGGCAGAATGAACCATTCAACCTGGACGATGAAGACCAACAATTCCGTCCACCCGACCTGGACGAAGTGAAGATAGCCATATCTAAGCTTAAGTCCAACAAAGCCGCTGGGGCAGATGGCCTAACCGCCGAGCTATTCAAAGCGGCAGGCGATGACTTGGTTAGGAGCATGCACCAACTCATCTGTAAAATATGGTCGGAGGAAAGTATGCCCGATGAATGGAACCTCAGCATTGTTTGCCCGATCCTCAAGAAAGGAGACCCTCTGAACTGCGCCAACTACAGAGGTATTAGTCTTCTTAACATCGCCTATAAGATCTTATCTGCCGTGTTGTGTGAACGCCTGAAGCCTTTCGTCAACAACCTGATTGGTCCCTATCAGTGTGGCTTCAGGCCAGGAAAGTCTACCATCGACCAAATATTCACACTGCGGCAGATCTTGGAGAAAACCCAGGAAGTTCAAATCGATACCCACCACCTTTTCATCGATTTTAAGGCCACCTATGACAGCATTTATAGAGACGAGCTATACAGAGCCATGTCTAGTTTTGGCATCCCTGCCAAACTCGTCCGTTTGTGTAGGATGACAATGGAGAATGCACGCTGCTCCATCAAGGTCGGTAAAGAACTCACCGAGACCTTCGATGTCAAAAAAGGATTTAGACAAGGCGATGCGCTGTCATGTGACTTCTTCAACTTCGTTCTTGAAAGAATAGTGCAAAACTCAAACGCTAACACCAGAGGCACTATCTTTCAAAAGTCCGTCCATCTACTCGCCTACGCCGACGATATCGACATAATCGGGAGAACGCAGCGTGATGTCACTGGCGCGTTCGTGAGCATTGAGACGGAGGCGGCAAAGATGGGTTTGGCGGTCAATGAGGGCAAGACAAAGTATATGCTGTCATCGAGAAAGGACACCCAACACCGACGTCTTGGACAGAATGTCACTATAGACAGATATAACTTTGAGGTGGTAAAGGACTTTGTCTACCTAGGCTCCGCTATTAACTCAGACAATGACACCAGCGCTGAGATTAAGCGAAGAATAACTCTTGCCAATCGCTGTTTCTTTGGGCTAAGAAAGCAATTGAGTAGCAAAGCCCTCTCTCGAACAACTAAAGTGACCCTTTATAAGACCTTAATCATCCCAGTCCTAGTTTATGGTGCAGAGGCATGGACTCTATCAAAAGCGGATGAGCTTACTCTTGGTTGCTTCGAGAGGAAAATTCTTCGAGTAATTTTCGGTCCCGTCTGCATAGACGGTGAATGGAGGAGGAGATACAACGACGAACTGTACGGGCTGTACAGCGACATTGACCTAGCCAGAAGAGTGAAGGTCCAACGACTGCGGTGGCTGGGTCATGTAGAGCGAATGGACGTGAATGCTCCGGCCCGGAAGATCTTCGAATCCACACCCGAGGGACGGCGCAGTAGAGGAAGACCGCGACTCAGGTGGCGCACGCAAGTGGAAGGGGACCTCAACCAACTTAGCGTGCGAAACTGGAGGCAGCTGGCCAAAGATCGTGCTGGCTGGAGACGCTTGTTGGTTGAGGCCCAGGTCCACCCCGGACTGTAGCGCCACCTTAAGTAAGTAAGTAAGTAAAAGTGATGCTAACGACCAATCTAGTTTTTGCGTTCACGAAAAATTTAGTAAAGACAACTCTGGCCGTATTATTATGACGACTAGACGACTTTTAAATGTGCCAAATGAGTCCAATAATTTGTATCAAAAAGAAAAATATGGCCTCACGCTCACGTGTTACAATACCTTTCTGCTACCCCTCTCTCATCAGTAAACAGAAAAGAGTCGGCATCGGCTTCGGCACGCTAAGACCAATGTAGGTACCGTCTTAGGTACTATACGACGCAATTAGTCAGTGAAACTAGAACTTCAAAATTGACATCAGCGTTTGTTTGATAAGCAAATATTAAACTGGTGATGGGGTAAGACAGTGAGTCACCTACGTATGAAAGTATATCGAAGAGGGTGATGTGTTGATGATTGTGAATTCCTCCAAGCTCCTCATATCACTAAAACAACTCCCCTTTCTTAGAAAGACAAAGAGATTACACTAAAATGATAGCACATAAATAGGTTTTCGAGTCGGAGAATTCCGGCGAAGGTGTACAACTTAAGAAAAATAAAAATCTGTTGACATAGAAAAAAATAATAGCATAGTACAAGTACATTTACAACAAAGGCTTAAGCACAACGACGCAGTTCAGTAAATTAAACAAATTAAAAAACAATGGTGAGAAATACAAGGTGAAAAAACAATACAAATTTTAAAAGTTTTCGAAATTTGTAGGTGGCGACAAGGTTACAAAGAGGAAACATTTGCAAAAGACTTGCCAGTTGCCACTCTATTGCTAAACAAAACTAAAACACTCAAGCCGAATGTAAAAGCAAAGTTAAGCATTTATTATGCACATGTTATGTAATTAATTTGTCGTGTCATTCAACCATATCAAAGCCTCAATTAAATACAAAAATACCCCTTCGTGTCATCGGTAAATCTTTGGAGACATAAGCACAAATGCTCTTAGTTCATAAAGTTACCAATTACGATGATTTATAAAAGCAAGGTGGAATGGATGGCTGCGTTCTTTATTTGCCCTTAATCATGAATAAAAAAAAAAGTGAATAGCCAAATTAAAAACATGGTGTGTTCTTTCGAAACTCAAACATCTGGTGCTTGATACATTTGGTTGCTTTTACGAGTACAAACGTGAACAATGTGTAGGTAAATACTGAAGTCTGCTCCTCATATACTTTTGTCAAGAGTATACCTTATTATGTATGATGTTGTTAGGCGTTAATTTGTTATAACTGCGTTATTTGTTCAAATAAACAATTGAATACAACAAAAAAAAATATAATTAAAAAGAAAATAATTTTGTGGATCATTCCGTATATTACTATATTTTGTATTAAAGGGGACATAAACATGCCTCTATACATAAACAAAAAAATTCGATTATATTGCCAAAAATCATAAGAAAAACTGTATACATATCTATTAACAACAGCATAACAAACCAGACACAATTATTTCAAAACGACATTCACATATAGTATAGTTATTTATTACATTGTGTTTTATCAAGTTGAGTAATAAATTTACATACCCATTAGCTGCATCCTGAATCTCCTTTTGATCGATGCCAGCGATTGTATTCCTTCGTTTGCCACGAATTTTTCGTGATCTTGAACGACGACTTACCGTTTGTACGTCATCGTTCAAATTGTTGGCCTCCGATATGCCAAGGGCACAGCCTGTTGTTGATTTTCTGGCCAGGCACATGCGCTGGAATCGTCTTCCAGATGTGTCCACGGAGATAATTTCGGCAGGATATCTATATAAAAGGAGACAATTAAATGATTGATGTGAATTTTTTTTAAGTGTAAACTTAATGTTATGAAAAATAACCTTGAACTTTAAGATAGTAGTATTAAAATTTAAGTTTGTAATCAGAATTGACATTGACACATCATTATTTGAACAGAGTAAAGAGTTTCTGAAAATAGATTTTCACAAGCTTGCAGTCAATGCAACGGCGTATATGCGGGTGCGGGTCCGCATTTCGCCACCGAGCGGGTTAACTGTGTTAAATCAATAGCAGCGCTTGAATTGTGACAGATGTGACTGTGACATACAAGCAGTGAAGGCAGATTTATTACAAATTCTTTTTTTCTCGTATGTACAAGAAAAGGATCGAGGTCGACGCTCTTAAAATTAATGAATGATTACGCTTGCGCGCCAGTGACACGCTGGTAATTCGCACTATTAGGAGGTTTACAATTACAATCATTCGGGTTCGATTACCACTACTGGGACTGGTACTTGTGATTTGTAATTCGATGTAATGCATATGTACGGGCGACGTTTTCGATGAACCGGACTCCGGAGCTGTTGGGAAGTAATGAAAGAGTATTAGCAATATTATGTTTCCAAGTTACCAAAGGTGCTATACAAAAATTACACTTTTGTCGTTTTTTTTTTTTAGATAAATAAACGCACAAATGATTAGTGTGATTACCACAGTTAACTAATGTGCTTTAGGTTTCGAGATATTGTGTGAGTTCATAAATGTAAAAATGCTGCATGCCCGCAAATTCCGCGTTCATTATTGTAAAAGTACTGCATTATCATTGCAGGAGTTTGGTAGCACCTGCGTTCATAAAAGAAAATTGACAGTCAGCATGCTGTCAATTGTGCATGTGTTTTTGTTTTGTTGCCGAGCTGCAGAGAAATGGCGGGAGAGAACGGGTAAGTAATTTTTTTGCAAATTATTTAATTTTTCACTCAGATATATGTATAAATAACTATTTATTTCGCATTTAAAACATTAATGAATCATTTTTCTTATATAGGAATACACAAGAGCAAAAAATCTGGTCGGATGAGGATACAAAATTGCTTGTATCATTTCGACTTGCAATGGAAGCCGAATTTATATCTGGGCGAAGGAAGAAGTCGGTGCTCTGGGGAAAACTTTTATCGGAGATAAAGACGCTTTTTCCATTATTTCCGTATGACAAGAATGAAATTGCCCGCAAATTTCAAAATTTAAAGGTTTCCTATCAGAGAATTAAGAAAAGAAACAAACAGAGCGGGAGGGACGTCTCTTCGTGGGATTATTTTGACGAATTTGACCGGGTTTATGGAACTTGTCATAACATCGAACCACCAGACGAGCTTGTGGCAGAAGTCTTTGGACAGAGTGATGAAAGTGACAACGACGGTGAGGACGTGCAAGAGACTCCTACGAAGAAAATAAAAAAAAAATCCAAAATGTCGAACAGCGATATAATGACATTTTTGGAAAAGGAAGCTGAGGAAGATGAGCGGCGCCACAAAGAAATTATTTGCGTCGAACGCGAAAAAATTAAGGTTGAGAAACAGCGTTTAGAGGTTCTCTTATCTCTAAAAGATGCTTTGGAAAAAATGTCCAATTGAGCTGCCAGTTTCTTCAAAAAATGGATTGTGATTTTTAGTTTGTGATTTATTACCCATTAAGTGATTTTTTTTATGTTTTAATCCTTCTTAAATTGTACTAAATGAGCTGTAATATACGTAATAGTACAAATAATGAAATAAAATAAAATGTGCATATCATTAAAATACCAAATTGTCAAAAGTAACTCATATTTTATTGCTTTGCATTTCAGGTTTGAACATCGAAAGGTAAGCTACTGACTTATTAAGACGAAAACAACATTGCGATTCGATTTCTCTTCTCTTTAGCTTCATTAGCAGCATGAACTTGTTGATGTTCCTCCCAAGTGTTGGTTGTATTATCACTTTCTATGTCTCGTGACTGAACAGCCGAGTGAGGTTCAAGATCCTTCTCCTGTTCTATGATGACATTGTGAAGAACAACACAAGCAAATGTTATGTATTTTGCGTAAACCAAATTTTTGATGTCAATCAATTTGAGAATTCGAAACATAGATTTTAATCTTCCAAAAGATTGTTCTATACAAACTCTCGTTGAACTGTGTATGTAATTGTAATTTTTTTGAGTGGTGGTGAGATGTCTGTGGTCCCGATATGGCACCATAAGATAACCATTCAATGGATAGGCAGAATCGCCTAAGATATGACCATCCTGGATTACTCTTTTGGAACCGTTCTTGTATGCTTTTCCAATTGAACTGCGCTCCCAAACAGAAGCATCGTGACAACTACCAGGATAGCCAAAACATATGTCAATAAACTTTTGACTATGGTCACATATAGCCTAGGAAGAATTTAATATGTATAAAATTTGTATACTTATAAAATGTAGGACATCTACCTGCGTATTAATAGAAAATGTACCCTTACGATTATAGTAGCTCGTGGGGTCTATTTTGGGTGCTATTATGGGAATTTGTGTACCATCTACACATCCAAGAACGTTTGGAAACGGATTATTTCTTAAGCTTGCGAATTTGTCCATTATTTGTTTTTGCTCATTGGTTGAATCAGGCCATTTTATATGTCTCTTTCTTAACTTGAAAAGCAATTTCGTTATTTCAATGAAATATTTGAAAGCTGCTCCTTTAGCAATATTAAACAAATTACTGATTTCCCTAAACGAACAGTTATTGGCAAGCTTCCAAATAGTTAGGTATAGTGCTAGCCTCAAACCCGTTTTAGGCCGGCCGAAATTACTTTTTTTCCAAAATGGATTTAGTTCATTCTCCACAACCTAATAGAATTAATTTTTAAACTTAAAAATTAAATATTTAATTAACTGAAAAGGTACCTTAAATGTTGACCTGTACATACGGAAATGATGTCGAAAAACATCATCGGGAAATTCATAAATTGTTTTGTAAAAGGTCCTGTTTTTTTGGAATATGTCTGTCCATCACTCTCCAATTCTTAGTAGACAACAAATATATCTTCCTTTTTTTGCGGATTTTTCTTTCCAACAGTTTTTTTTGGATGCTTTCCAAGTTTATGCCATCCAAGAGATTTAAAATGAGTCTTAATATCATTTTTTTATCAGCCATGTTGAGCGATGGTGTATCTAAAACTTACTTAAAACTATTTAATGTACGAGTTGTCATTGACAAAATGGTTTTTAATTGTCATTTATGACTTTGTTTACATATGCAATTATGAACTCACTTTTGTCAATGCATGATGACCGCATTCATGCAGCTGCGTTTGCGTTCATAAATGTGTTCATGAATATTTGTTGCATGGTTTGGGCAACATTGTTTGCAATTATGAACTCACCCATTGGTATCAAAAAGATCGAGCAGTTCCAGTACGCAAACGAAAATATTGCTACGGCGCGGCGGCGACAACCATCACATTTTGATTTCGGGTCATTTTCAAGAACGGAACGGTAATCCAGTTTGTTTGGCCGGATCGTTTGGGCATTGATTACATACTATTTCAAACATATTTATGTGGCGTGGCACGTGGCACACATCGAACGAAACACGAAAAGCCGACGTCAATTGGCCATCAACACGACCGGTTTGAGACGTTCACACAGAAGATACGCACAGTACAGTATTGGCGACATTAATAAGGGAAATACCTCGACTCGATAGTTCGCAAGACACATAGGATTGCCTTTTTTGCAGATGAGACAGATGGAGGTAATAGTCCAGTTCCTAGGCATTTTTTCTACCACCTTTTCTTAGTGGGGCGTTAGAACTTATCGCCCAAAACCACAACGCCCAAATTTAAAAATGTCATAAAGCCCAAAACATTGTTAGGCAAATTTTTGATGTAAAATATTCACAAATTTGGGCGTAATGACAACAGTGACCCCAAGCAAGGGGGTTGCATACGTATCAAACTTCGAATGCTTTTTGGGCTTTACATCTTCTTTTTATATTTTTTGACGTTATGGCATTTTTTCTTTTAATTTGGGCGATAAGACTTAACGCCGCTCTTTTTGCACTAATATTTAAATATAGCAACTGCAAGAAATGCTTCGTTATGAGCTGCTGCATAATCGAATAATTACCTAGTCGTTATCTGTCGCTGTTGCTTGGATCCTTCGTAAAACTAACCGATTTTAGCATTATACTTGCAAGCAGGTAATAGTGCGCTTCGGCTAACTAACACAGGGTTTCTTAAAACCAGACAGGTAGGACATAGCTCCATACTAATGGAATCTTTCTCCAACATTCCCGATAAAACGGATGAAAGTTTGGGGGAAATTGACTTTGACACTCCGTACGAAGTACAATACCCAGATAGGGAGGACTGGCAAAAGAATGAGGTTTCGAATGACAATGAAATCTCGATTTATACGGATGGCTCCAAAACTAAGGAGGGTACAGGATCAGGTATTTATTCTAGGGATATAGACCTACACGTGTCATTCCGGATACATGCAGTATGTTCCAGGCAGAGGTTCTGGTCGTGCTCAAAGCTGCGGATCTACTTGATATGGGATCAATATCCAACAAGAATATCGCTATCTACATTGATAGTCAGGCTGCGCTAAAGGCGCTAGAGTCCTTCATCATCAAATCTGAACTAGTCAGGAGCTGCCGCACAATGCTCAGAGTACTATGCCCGCAGAACCAGGTCAGATTGTGTTGGGTACCCGGAAACTGCGATATTGAGGGTAACGAAGGGGCTGATGTTTAGGCGAAAACCGGAGCTGAGCTTCCACCTAATGAAACAATTGAGGGCATAAGACCAACAATAGCCGTGGCCAAGAGAATTATTCTCGAGGATATGAAAAATAGAGCAGATCAGAGATGGTTGAATATAGTAGGGCACAGGGTCTCAAAGGCTCTGTGGCCTAAGCTAGATAGGAAAAAATCGGTAGAATTACTAAAGCTCAGCAGATCAAGGCTAAGAATGGCAATAGGGATACTCTCCGGGCACTGTCTTCTAAGGAAGCACGCTATGATATTAGGTCTAACAGATACAGATATGTGCAGTGCAGGTATTGCGAAGACTTACAGGTCACAGAGGATATAACTCATCTCCTCTGTGAATGTCAAGCTATTGCCCGGTACAGGAGGAAATACCTTGGTAGGTACTTCTTCGACAATTTGGAGGAGGTTGGCCTCGCGAACAAAATTGAGGCAATTTTCAGGTTCTGTAGGGAAATTAATTGTTTGGGCGAAGTGGTTTAGGTTATTTGACCGTTAAGGTTCCCCAGGGATGGCGATGGGTCCAATATGGTGCCAATATGGTGAACTTACACCCTATTCAACCTAACCTAACCTAACCTAGCATTATACGCCTAGAGCACATTGGCATGTTTCGACACACTGACAAGTCGAATGTCACGCAAAATTATAGGCATCCATTATGAAATATTGGAAATTAATTTCCACAATTTGACAGTGTATGCCTCTAGTTATATATGACTTGATTAAAATCAAATAAATTGTCAATTTCTACTGTTTCGTTTGGTTTTAAAACATATTTAAGAGTGTATCTGTATCCTTATTATTCTTTTAAAAATCTAAAGCAACAAACCACGTCGTTTGTGGAAAATATGCCCAACACCTGTCTGGCTTAGAACACCTAGGCAGAACTGCACCAAACAATTCTTCCCAAAATTTTCCCCTATCCTATAATCCTATTTTCTTAACAACCTGGAAAAAAATAACCTAAGAATCCTAACAGGTTTAACTACTGGCCATGGCCTTATGAAAAAACATCTTTACCAAATTGAAGTCTCACCGGACTTTAGACTATGTCTGGAGAGCGACGAAACCTCTCTTCACATCCTCACGGAATGTCCGGCTCTCTTTCGCCTTAGAAAGAATGTCCTTGGCGAAGAAATCGTTACCTCAGCAAATCTTGCTGAATTACCCCCAGAGAAGATACTTGCCTTCCTGACTGCCTCTGGACTAAAAAGATGAATCTAGGACCCTACCCAGGGAAGGCACAATAGGCCACTTTAAAGAGGCCGGAGTGCCAGGGCTGGCAATGGCTCTCCCGACTTATTATCTAATCTAATATAATCTAGCACCTGTCGGATATAAATAAATACATGCCTGTCGACTGTGAATTGAATAAGAGCAACCATAAACAAAAAATCCATTAACAGACAAATAAAAACGATCAATCATCTTCAAACAATTAAGTAACTTTAAACTTGAGAAATATTGCTTCTATATGTGTTTCATAACAGATAGGGGCATAATAGAAGAAAAACTAATCAACGAAGAAGCAGTTGATGGTATATTTAAGACAATCTGAAAGATAGGAAATAATGCGGTTGGGAAGCACCCGATCTGAATTCAGGGCAGTCGACGATCACCCACATTAACAATCATGATGGATAGGTTAAAACGTGAACACAATAGAGAATTGGAGAGCGCGGGAAATATAAAGGTACTAGTACACGGTAGGTAGCATGCCAGCAACGTCTGTTGCACTGACGTCATATTTACATCAGCGAATGGTCCCAATGGGTACATGGCGTGTACAGCTCTCTTTGTGCACTTTCTGTTGACGTCAGAGTCACATATGTATATTGTAGGATGTGGCGTGCTACATACCGTGTTAGCACCTTAAAAGCTTATGAATTTGAACCGGCCACGAAGTGCGGTATATGTATGTCTATTGTCTACTGACTGACTCTGTCAAGTTTATGATGATGGGAATTTTAATGTCTATAACTTTACTTATCTAACACTTAGCTCTTTCAAACGATACAACAAAACATAGCCACACCTACAAAAAAGACAAATTTGAGATATTCGACTAACTTTACGTAATCGGCCCTAGCGAGGTATCCGTGGGAACGGAAAATTCTCCGATATCATACGAATCGGAGGGTTTTTGCTTCGAGGTATACTTCGGAACAGCTTTTCGGAACTTTTTTCCGACAAATATGCAACGCACACTGGCGTTTAGCATTTCAGTGCGATCAAGTGCGTTTTTCCTGATATTTTTGACAGCTTCTGCTTCATACGAATTTTCTTCCGATATGCTCCGACAGGAATTGGTTGCGGAATTTGTTTACATGATTTGCAGTAAAGCGCTGATAAATGAAAGCAATAAAGAAAAAAAATTTTTAGCAAACTAATTGGTTGTATTTGTGTTTCCAGGGCAAAAACAAACGAAAAAACAAGCACTAAATAGGAAAACCCCGATGTACCACGAAACAACATCATGTCAAATCAATGCGTCGTCGCATTTAAATTATTCTTTCCGAAGGCAGATACCTCGAATGTAATTTGAGTCTCCGACGGAGAATGCGTTGCGGAGAATTCTCCGTTCCGACGGATACCTCACTAGGGCCGAATACCTCGCTTCTGAAAAAGAAGACAATCAATTGTATAACCAAGGAGATCTTAAACCAAACCCCAACTATATTTTGTTGTATTGTACAGTCGGCTTTAGTTAACTTCAACAAAGGCGGATGACGTTTCTTACATACTTTAAAAGAAAAGTTCTTGTGTTTGTGTACAAATTGACGGAAGTTGAAAGATTCAATTCAGTGACATCTATATTATACACTATACAGGTACATAATGTATTATAGCAGGAGTTCCCTAACTGTGCGTCGCGACGCCCTGGGGCGTCGTGGGGCTATCCTAGGGGCGTCGCAAGACGATACGCACAGGTCGCCTGCACACGACGTTACATCAGCTTGAGCTCGATTTGAAAAAAAAATGTCGGGTCGGATTCGTTCGATGTTGGCCATTGTGTTTTGCCGTGCACAAGAAGTATAAGAATTTTGCAGACTTAAACTTGGCGAATTTTGCGTCGAGACTTGGGCCTATACCCGTTCAAGATCCAACTGACCCAGGAGCTCAAAGTTAGTGATAATGTAATGACCATAGAAAAATAGATGAAAAATAGATGAATGGCCAAATTGCCATGACGTTGGTAAGGCCAATACCATCAACGGCGAGTACTACAGAACGATGCTGCTAACATGTGGTTCCAGCAAGAGTTGGCTATGTGTCAGTCAGCTGCAGGGTATGCTAATCTGATTTCTATCAGAGGTGACGTGAATTGGCCACCAAGATCGTGCGATTTAACCTCGCTAAATTTTTCTTGTGGCGTTGCCTAAGGTCGCAGCTCAATGCGAATAAAACGCAATCGACCGATGTCCTTAAACCCAACATTACCAATGCCATCGCTCAAATTAAGCCGGATCTATGCGGCAGATTGGACCACTCGGATCCGTGACAACGTGAGAAGCTGCGGCGGACATTTGGGCCTGGTGTTATATTCCATACAATAATGGCATACATGGGATTCGTTAATACCTTGCACACAGCTTGTTTTATTCCATTCCAATGTTGACCAATCCACATTAAAAACCCCTTTAGTGAATCTTCAGTAAGCTCAGCTTATATTCACATATCTATGCTTTGTTTCGTTGTGTGCTTTTAGAAGGGCGTCGCAAAAATATTATAATCTGTATAGGGTGTCGCAGTATGGAAAAGTTTGGGAACCCCTGTATTAAAGGATTTGCATTAGCCCTTCGAGACCTAAAGCACAAATATGTACTAGCGTTTCAGCTGGTTAACTTTGTGATTTTATGAAGATTTCTATTTTGTGACAAGTTATTTGTTTCCATTTCAGATTGACTTGAAACTTACTATTAGTACTCTACAATAATAATGATAAAACACGTATCTCAGCATTGTCCAAAATTCTATCCCTAAAGCAGTGGCAAGTGTTTCCTCTTCGTATGATTAAAAAAGGCTAAATTGTGAAAACAATACTATGTAATAATAATTTTTATATTTCTAAAAAAAAGTATATCTATCTATTGTGCCTTACAAAATATTTTGGAGGTTCAAAATGATTGTTAGTAAGACCCATTTCGTACACGCTGCGTTGGTATAAAAATAAAAACAATTGAACAGGTGGTCCTGCTTTTTTTTTGTAGAAATTATTTCCACCCCTTGCAAAGTAACGGGGAAATGTTAGTCTGTCAATATTTAATTGTCGTGTTGCCAGTGTCGAAGTAAAAAGTAAAAGTTTTGTTTTATTTAGTTAAAAAAAACTGGGTTCCGGAAAGGCTTTGACAGCGACAGAAAGAGGAAAAATAGATGCTTTCAAGGAGTTAGGACTCTCAGTCCGAGAAATTGCAAGGAGAATAAATAGAAGTAAGACTGTTGTAAACAGTCATCTTGCAGATCCACAACACTATGGGAAAAATCAAAAAGGACGCACAACAGAAGCGACAACATTGGGAGAAAAGCGCTTAATTCTATGGCTTGCCTCAAATTTTACTCTACCAGCGACTGAATCAAGGGCCAACAGTGAAGTATCAACAACGGTCCGAAGGATAATACGAAAAAATTGTACTATACAGAGAAGAAAACTTAAAAAAAAAACCTGTTTTGAGGCAAGTACACAAGGAGCATCGAATGAATTTTACAAGAGAACACGTCGCTTGAAGGCTGAAGCAATGAATGGAAACGCGTTGTCTTTTCGGATGAAAAAAAGTTTAACCTTGACGGCCCGATGGTTACAACTTTTATTTCCATGATCTAAGAAAGAAGGAGCTTATTTTAGCATGACATCACAGCCATACATCAGGTGTAATGGTGTGGGAGCTATTACCTACTATGGCACAATCGAGTTGGATTCTTTATCCACAACAGTGAACGGAAACAATTACAAATGTTTGCTGAAACGGTAATTTTCAAAAGTGAATAACATTTTCGCACCCCTACCTTGGATATTCCAACAAGGCAATGCCCCTATCCACACTTCAAGGGTTGTTAGAAGTTGGATTCAATCAGAAGACGTGGAACTTTTGCGATTGCCGCCCTATTCACCGGACTTCAACATAATCGAACATTTTTGGACATGGTTATCTCATAAAGTGTATGAAGGCGGCAGACAATTTAAAGACAAGGACACTTTAATCGAAGCTATTCGTGCTGCCTGGGCCCCAATTTCTCATAATTATCGAAAAATGGCGGGCATACTTATTATTAATGTAGAAAAACATAATAAATAAATTTTTTAAAACCATAAAATGTAAACATTTTATTAATTTTGCTTTCTTTCGAAGATTTCATTGTTTGACCTTGGGAAATTCCAGCCGTAGTTTTTTATTTACCCTTTGATTTTATGACTTACTGTTGGGAAAATATGTACCTGTTCACAGGTAGTAAAAGTTTCCGAGTAAAATAGTTTCAACAGGGTAAAAATTTTAAGGGTAAAAATCGATTGCAAAATGTATGGCCTCATCATTATGATCGCCAGCGTATACGTAAAAACTGTATAAAAAAAAGCATTCTATGAGTTCTTGGTCGACAAACGAAAGTTGACCAGGGAGTGAGAACGCGTTACATTTTCCCACAACCTCCGTGGAACTACAATTTCTTTCTTTCCCCTACGTGCTCATTTTGAAGCGCATTGGGCTTGGGCAATCTTTTTGCTCCAACCAGTCAGTCTGATAAGATTTTAGGTTTCTGTTTCTCTGTAACTCCACAGCTTGAAGCCAACGTTTAGGTTAACAATTTTTAATTATTTGGTCTAACACTTAAAACGTTTCCATTTTAGCCCATTTCAAGCTGGGGGAATTCCAACCTAAAGGGAATATGCTCACAAACTGTCAACACTTCTAGAGGTAATGGTTCACATTGTTTTTAACAAGTTTGGTCTGTTGGAGTCAATACTTATTTAAACTAGTGTATTATACATAAAACTTCAATAGTCCTTGCTTTTTATGTTTATTTAACTTTTATAATTTTTTTTTTAAATAAATTCATTCCTATTTCTGACTTCATTACAATAGGTTATGGGCCTACGTTTTGGTCTTTAAAATAATTTTTCCAACTGCGTTATTATTGGATTTATTGTTAAAATGACGATGAGTGGTCATCTAACAATGGCGAAACTTCGTGGCAGAGAAAATTTTCAAAACTGGAAATTTGTTGCTGAACGAACAACTACTTTGCGAATCAGCTGTGTTTTCACACATTCGACAAAGTATAACGGCAAAAGATGTTTGGCAGAAGTTAGAATCAGCGTTTGAAGACCCGACGGGTTGGACTTCTACGGACACCACGAAATTGGATGACTGTTCTTCTCTTGAAAAATACATTGACACAATAGTTACGACTGCTTAGATGCTAAATGGAATAGGATTCAATATACCAGAGGAATAGGTTGGAATAGTTTTGCTTGCAGGTCTTCCGCAGTTCAATCAGCCTATGATTATAATTTATGGGGATAGAAAGTAGCGGTGTTGTGATCACTGGAGATAGTATAAAGATGAAATTGCTTCAGGATGTGATCTGCCATTGCTCTTTACAGTGGAAAAACCTCTCATTAATGGAAGAAGAGGAAGCAACCCAATGAAACTCGAAGCCAAAAAATGCCGATTCTAAAAGAATTTCAAATTTACTTCGTGGCTCGTGGGCGTTTTGTTCTTTTTCCATCAAACCTCGGACAATCGCCTTGACGTTTATAATTATTTTTTTTATTCCTACACCAAAACACAGATCGATTACACTTTTCTATAAAAACAGTAGATAATATTTGTAAACACTTTTACAAATCAAAATATTTAAATGTAATCTCCGCCATCCCCAAATATACAGTGTGTCAAATCAACTGGATGAATTTAATAACCGCGGGGGCGACTCCCCGAACAAAATCAAAATCATCCTTTAGTATGAGAGAGTAAATGCCTGCGTTTTATCAATTAACCCCACTTACTCTGAATCTCAAGTGAAAAGGCAAACATCCAATTAGAACAGTTGAATTGAGCCAATTTCCTCATCTCATGGTAACCCTATCAGGAAACAAACCCGCACCTCATCCATCGAAAAAAAAGCATAAAAGATACCACCAACACCAACCAACCGAACTAACTAACCCCCAACATCATTCTCACTTCAGCAAACCAGGAATATTAATGAAACGAGTGTTTCGGCTTCGGTTGTTTGTTGCTGACAGCTTTTTACATCAAGGGTTCTTGGAACGAAAATTGAAAATGTTTTGTGTTCATCACGAAGTCAAATTAACATAAAATTGTGGGTGGATGACAGCATTAAAACTAGCTCATCCGTGCGTTGAGTATAACCATGTACTTAACAGTGTCACATAGAGTCAATCAATTAATTTGTACAAAAATTTAATAAAAAAAAAAAAAACAATAACAACATAAAGACCTTGATATACTCACTTTAAAGCTAGCAATTTACATTGTTCTTCGGGTGAAGGCAGTCGATGGTTTAAAGGCACATCTTTGTTTATGTCGTTAGGAATATGCAAATTATCGTTACTATTATTAATGGAATATAGGGCGTCAACAGCATCAGCTGATAACACGGACGGAGATAGTGCTGGCGTAAGGACTCCATTGTCGCCGATTATAATCGATGTACTTATGGAAGCGTCCACACGGTTCATACAGTCAGGGGTGACGGTCACATCGCCTAGAGCTTCCGATGACGTCCATTTGCGTAGGTCTTCAATACCGGCAGGCTGTTTGGGGGAGAAAGGAAAAACGGGATAATGTCAGTTTTATTGTTTTTATTGAAAACATAAGAAGATTGAAAGATATAAGCTAAACCATAACGACAAATGGGGCAGCCTTTAATGACTTAGACAGCGACAGCGAAAGCGTCCCAATCGCAGAATAACTATGTACCTACATGAAAAGGCTGTAAAAGGTAGTATATTAGGTTTTCCGTTGCAGGAAATGTTGGCATGTCACGCAAAAGGATTCTTTGCAATTAACGATATGGACTTTCATTTTTCTGATTGGCCATAAAGCAAACCATCAACTTAATTGCGAAACAATTAAAAAAGAATCTACAACATAAAAAAGTGAAGGGTAACAATTAGGGTGCAACTCAGTGGGACTTAACTGCCGGCAATCGTACGTATGATGAAAGACTGTAATTAAATCCGGTCACAGTTATGGTGAAGTGTTGCGCAATGGTGTGATTTTGCTGTTAAATTATAAAGATGGCATTTAATCATTCGGTTATACCAAGGCATTCTACAAAGGATTTTTGGTGTTGTCCAGAACGTATTTAACTGCGAAGTAGTACTTTCAATAACTCCTAGAATATTCTCCAAAAAGAGCTACTCACTGGTCAAGATTTTCGGGATCAACAATGACAAAACCATAGAGACACAGACAGCCACAGACATGACGAACAAATTCAAATTTTGACAGACACAATGTCTCCGACAAATGGAAGCATGAAAAGTCCACACATGTCCAATACTCAATGTCATTACAAACAGACGACCACAAATCTCAAATAGCTATAGATGGAAACGAATGGACCTCCATTATGCTGGATGTTACGGAACATTCTGGAGGAACTAATATCGTCTCGGGCCATTAACTTCCTGTAAATAGGGTACGGAAATGAACATCATGCGGGCTGCAGGTTGGCGTGGTGCAGTTGGTGGGGTGTTTAATGGATTATTGATTCGATAGTTGTTGGAAGTGAAAAGAAAAAGAGATTTTTTGAACTCACAGTATATTTTCTCTTCTCTAGTTTTGAGTATATTTTGAGCAAATGGTACAAATGTATAATTCGCAATTGAAAGCAATTCTTCAAAGCCCATGAGGATATTGTAAAATCCAGTAATGAGCACAAACGAATTGCGTAGTAAGTTGAATAAATATTTAGGATCAACTAAATATGGCAGTGATATACGGAGAATGTCCGTCATTCATTTACATTGTTACGAGAAAAATATCTGTCGAACTACGAATTTAAGTACTCAAGTGGATATTTTCTTTTTATTGCTGAATTTTCTTTAATAAGGTTCATTAGTCTATAGAGTTCTTGACAAAACAAGTCGCTATTTAAAGACAATGGAATATTTCTTGTTAAGTCGATCGCCTATACCGACAAACGAACTACAATTGTTGACTTGGAAATCACAACTGTGCGATATTCGCGAAATTGCCAAAAGAGTTCGAGCATTAAACATTTAAACAACCCTTAATAAGACACCAAAAGATCTAGCGAACTTTTGAAACTAAGCATGGAGCAACTCAGCATCTTATCGAAACTTAGATGGCGCTACAGTCGGGGGTGGACCTCGGGTTCAACCAGCACGCCTCTTTAGTTAGCCCGATCTTTGGTTGAGGTCTTTCTTTACTGCGTTGTCCCTCCGGGTTGGAATCGAAGACTCTTCGGGCCGGGGCGTTGGTGTCAATTCGCCCTACATGTCACAGCCATCTTAGACAACTGATGCGTACTTTTCTGACCAGGTCGATGTCGCTGTACAGCTCGTAGAGTTCGCTATTAAATCTCCTCCTCAAAAGCCCGTCAACGCAAACGGGACCAAAAATCACTCGAAGAATTTTGCGTTCGAAGCTAGGAGATCTTCATCCGCCTTTGATAGCGTCCATGATTCTGCTCCATAAAGTAGGAGTGGGATGATGAGGCTTTTATATACTCTCCTTGGTGTTTCTCGACAAGGCCTTACTTATCAATTGTCTTTTCAGGCCGAAGTAACTGCGGTTGGCAAGTGTCATTCTTCGCTTGATTTCTGATGGGATGTCATTTTTAGAGTTAATAGCGCAGCTGAGGTAAACGAAGCTAACCACATCAAAGTTGTAGCTGTCTATCGTAATGTTTTTTTCCGATTCGTCGATGTTTTGTGTCCCTTTTTGTTGACAGCATATAAAGGGTGGTTAATTTTAAGGGCCGATGTTGAATGTGAACCACACCTAAACGTCAAGTTTTTTCTGCATTTCATTTGACATTTCTCAATTTCAGACTAAATCAATTTGAACCATGGAATGATACACAATCGAGCAACGCGTTAAAGTTATTCAGGTTTCGTTCAATGGCGTACAATCGGGAAAAACCGTACAAAAATTTGAGCAAACCGGGTCTGTAGGAGATGTGAAAACACCAGTGCATACTCGTACAGCTCGTACTGCAGAAAATATTGCTGCTGTTCGCGATAGTGTAGCTGAAGAGCCGTCCACCTCAACTCGTCGTGGTGTTCGCTATCGTGAGATGATAACGAACTTTTTATGGCCCGAATTGGAAGATATGGATGTGGACGATATGTGGTTTCAACAGGACGGTGCCACTTGCCACACAGCTAACGAAACAATGGCTCTTTTGCGAGAGAAATTCAATGGCCGTGTTATCTCACGTGTCGTGGCGATGTTAATTGGCCACCACGATCATGCGATTTGAATTTGACACCTTTGGACTTCTTCTTTGGGGTTATTTGAAAGAAGAGGAGCACTTCGATAAGCCAGCAACAATTCAAGAGCTAAAGAATGAGATAATTCGGCACATTAACGGCATAGAACATCAATTATGCCTCAACGTCATCGAAAATTTGGACCATCGGATGGAGGTGTGCCGCCGAGGTCGCGACGGCCATTTGGCCGATATTTTGTTCTATACATAATTGAACCATACCAATATTATCATAATAAAAAGAAATGACAAAATTTTCTAAATAATTTGTGTTTTATTCAAAATCAACATCGGCCCTTAAAACTTATCCACCCTTTATTTTGTTTTGCCCTCATTCACCGCAAAACTTATTTTTGCCGCTTCTGTACATACTTTGAGATGAGTTGGTGTATGATCTCTACCAATTATCTTTTGGTAAAACTTCCGAACATTATTCCTGGAGTAGCACCTCATAGGAAATAGGCTACCTATACACGTACTATAAAGGGTTAATCACATTCTACAAAATAGTGTGAGTTTAAACAGAATTTGTTAAAGTGAAGGCATAGTGTGATAACCGGAAGTTGTGTCAGAACAAGGGTCAACACTAAAAATTTTCATTGATCTGTAAGCCTAAGCGATAAGCTAAATAGGCTTCGAGTCTTCCGTGAAGATACATATTGATCTGTCTTGAAGGAAATTCAGTTGTACCCATTGGTTTCTGCCCGGTGCGGGGTTCATAATAAAAGCCTAATTTAAAGTCGAAATTTTAAGGTAGCTGATCACTTGATCAGTGTGGTTTGGGAAAAAGAACGTCTCGGATTATATGACGCAACTAGTTTATTGCCTTCTCCAGGGTTTGCCCTAAGCTTAATTATTGCGTTGCGGTGGTTCGCAGTGTATCTGTAATGCCCCAAGATGCCAAGCGCTAAGTACTTTTCAGGACCCTTGGAGTTAAACTTCTAACCAGAGCCAGCCATCATGCCTTAGTGGATCTTTTAACAGGATCTGACAAAATGTCGGATAGATTTGCGGATACTTTCTTGAAGAGAATATGTATAAGTCTTCAGAAAATCGTTGAAAGCTACATTTCAGAAGTGGCCATACTACAGCTTCTAGAGGCGTATCATTGTGTACAAGTTTGTCGACCGAGCTATTGGAAAAAGGTGGCTGATGATGCGACATACGCTGATACTGTGCAAGGGTAAGGTGGTCTACATTGTTCAATGTTATATTGAAGCCGTCTTCAATGTCAAAGAAAACAGGCAGTATGTGGGTGAACAGTTTCGGCATATTTAATCTTATCGTGGGCACGTTGCGTGAATTTGATATCAATGACCGATTAGCATGGATCTTTATATGGCGGTTAAGCATCCTCCCAAGAGTTTTATGGAGAAATGACTACAGACTGACTTGCCTAAGGTTAGTCCTAAGGTAAGTACCTATGTGGACTTTCCTTCCTTGGAAAAACAACTTTGTTTGAATGTATCCAGCGCGAAGCAGCTCTTGCCATTTATGAAAGGTGTCTATGATAAATGGATGCACAGAACCTGGAAGGACACAGGTATATTGCTTGGAGTAGTTTTTCCTGCTTTTTACCACGGGATGTTATTTGTAGTTCATTGTTACAAGTATGTTTAACAGGGTAAGAAGACTCATGTTACAATAAACATGATGTTTATGATATATATGACAGGCATATAGTCGTGTATATCAGCTGTCATGGGCTGCGTTAAAGCTTCATTAGGCAAAACCATTGGATATGTCAAAAACTAATTAAGGGTGCCAATGACAAACAAAAGGTTTTATTATGTTGGGTTATATTTTAATATACACATGAACAATAATGAACGCCTACTTTTATAGAGTAAAGGATTTTTCAACAGGGACGCTACAAAAGTAGAGCGACAGGGACAGCAAACGACGCCGAATTTCTTGCCGCTCTTTTGACATTTCTCTTCAGTAAGGTTTGCAATTTCATGATGGAAAGATATACGAGCCAACAACGAGTCGAAATTATTAAAATTTACTACCGAAATTCGAAGTCAGTGGACGTTTTTGTTTTATTTAAAAAAAAAACTTTTGTAGCGCTCTTATTGAAAAACCCTGTATAAATGGTGGGCCATCTAATGGTTTGTTTTTAAATCATAGGTTATTTTGACACTGACAGTTGTCTCCCGCTCGAAATCTTGACAAAAGGGTAGTATCATACCTCCGCGGAACGAAATGAGTCGCTTTATGCTTGAACAACGTTGGGAAATATTGAAAACTTATTTCCATAGTGCACGCCCAAACAGTGCGTTTTTTGGAAAGAAGTTTTTGCCGAAATGAAGCAACCACCGCGCCTGGTGTACGCAAGTTTGTGCGTATTTTCATCTCGGCGACTACGTTAACAAACAAAATTGCCCCATCTGTGGCTCGGAAAACCGGCACGTTATTGTTGAGAAGCCAACGCATCCACAGAGAGTTGTAGTTTGGTGCGGATTGTGGAGTGGTGGTATCATTGGACCATTTTTCTTCGAAAATGAGGCTGGGAACAACGTTTCGGTCAACGGTGGGCGTTCAGAGCCATGCTAACCGACTTTTTTTTTACTGAAATTAAAGACATGCATTTGGACGACCTCAGGCTCGTGCAGAATGGCGCGCCATGCCACATAGCCCATGCCACAATCAATCATTTGCGCACCAAATTCCCAAATTGTGTTATCAGCCGTCTTGGCGATGTCAATTGGCCGCCTCGGAGCTGCGATTTGGACTTTTTTTTGTGGAGAACCGTGAAGGACGGATGTTATGGCAAAAATCCGGAAACAATTCAAGCACTTAAGGCCAATATCATCCAAGCAATCCGTGAGCTACATCATGAAACCCTCAACAAGGTCTTGGAAAATTAGAGTGACAGAATGCGCTACTGCGAAGCCAGCCGAGGTAGCCACTTAACCGACGTTGTGTTCCATAATTAATGGGAATGTTTGCTCTTACTAATAAAGCCAAAATGCATGGAAAAAATGTAATTTTGTTCATTTTATTGCATATCAAAAAAGAAACTTGTATTTGGCCCACCCTTTATATCAACCAACCTTATGTAACAACTTGATACATGGAAATGCTGATGTATATTGTATGTGAAACGGCAGACGCGGTAGTCCCTACTTAATTTTGTCACTTAATTCAACACAACCAACAAATATTTACATAAATATCCAACAATTTTTCTGTAGCATTTCTCTGTCCTGGTCCTCCCCTCAGTACTGCAGTAAATTGGCCTTACGTTTAGTCGGTAAAAGATATATTGTCACTCCACCTAATCAACAACGGATAACCTCTTTAAGTTTACGTTGCAACAGCATTACAAACTTGTGTAACAAAAACCGGCTTTCAATCGTCGTCCAACCACATGTTATAGACATTATACATGAACATGACCAAACTAATAAAGAAGCACCGTATTCCTATACCCATAGGAGATAACGATTCCCAGCAAGTAACCAACTTCCATCTTGTAGACTGAAAAAATAGCAATAACCTATTCACTAAGTATCTCCAACATTCACATCCCACTGTCGCATGCAACATAAAATGAGCAGAGGAGCTGAAAGCATCTAACAAGCTACGATGCATGCAAGCACCACCAGCAGCAGCATCCACAGCCACACTTACCAATCTTATTTCAATTTCAGCATCAATTCTAGTTCTCATCTTGCGATTAGCCTTTCCAAAAACGGGCGTACAAACCAGTTCGTCCACCGCACCTGTGCAGCTGTCGGCGGTGTCATTTTGAGACGCCTGCAACCGGCACTCTGAGATCTTGGCTGCTTCCTCGTATAGCACTTTAACGCTGGTAGGACGAGTTTCGCTAGTAAAGAGCTCTTTATGGAATGACTTGTCGCAATGATAATGAGTTTTGCGCTGAGCGAATGTTCCCAGGTCACTCTCAGCTGAAAAAAAAAGAAACAAATCGATAAGTAAAGGGGATACAAAATATGTATCTAATCTATATATATATATTTTTTTTTTTCAATATGTGTGATATGAATAATTGCAAAATGGTTGAGTTGTCATCGGGCTTTTACTTTATCACGAACGGGAATGAAAATGTGCTGAAAAATTTGAGGTTAAGACGAGTTTGGCGTTGAAAGTTGTAAATATTATTCGGGAACGCGAAAGAGTCCTGATTTGAGTTGAAAATGTTTTATGGTTTAAAGAAAACTTATGGCCATGTATTTACATCTAAATATTTTGAGTATATAATAGAAACTTCACTACTATAAGGGAAATTATTACAGAAAAGAGGAAAGCTTGAAAACGCTGATAACAGACAAGGGCGCCACGCGACAAGACTACACTGAAAAACTTAAATAAAAAGCTTAAAAAATCTATTAGAGAATTCAATAACGAATCTTTAAAAACTTACCTACCAGCCTTACAAATGATGCTAGTACTGACTAGCTGTGGAAGGCAACAAAGAGGATGAACAGGTCAATAGCTCATATTCCCCCAGTAAAACTTAAGAAACAAACACTTTTGCAGAGTATCTTGAAGACGTATTTAAACCTTAAAAGATAAAGGTTATCAAGGACTCGAATTAAGGTGCGAAATTGAAACAATTTCCACGAAAATGCCTAAAAAAAACTAGCGCAGATTATAAATGCTGCATTTAAGTTAAGGTAGGTTCCAAGCATGTGGACAGTCGCGGAGGTAATAATGATACCAAAACCAGGCAAGCCACCTTAAGAGGTAACCTCATATCGCCCAATATCTATACCTACTACCAATGTTGTCCAAGTTATTCGAGAAAATGCTGGTAAAATGGGGTGCGTGAACTTAGCACCCCAAAATTTAAAAACTATATATTTTTTTAGAGTTCTGGATAGCTGGACAAGAGTTCTAGAGTTCCTGATAAAAATTTTGAAAAGTTCTGTTCATTTAGTATTTTTATTTTTTTATTTTTTTTAATGTGGGTGCTAAGTTCACGATTCACCCCATTTGCAAAAATGTTGGATAGTTCTAGAGTTCTTGATAGTTAAAAAAACCCAATTAGAGGAAAAAAAATTGTTTTCCAAAATATGCCAGCACCCCATTTTCGTCAAAGTAAATTTTTTTTACAAAATTTATGCACTACACCAAGAGTTGTGGAGTTCCCTAAACAAAGATTTCTTTTCGGAACCAAAACAAAAAATGTGCACGACTGGGTCGCACGTAACTTTCTCGTTTATTGCGAATCTCGCAGAATCTTAGAGTCATTTCAGCAAATGTTACGTTTAAAATCATACCCACTCAAGGTGTAATTAATACCGTAAATACATACTACATAAACATAAACCTACATATTAACTAGAACACTTTATTACTTTCAAATTTCACCCCTAACTGACACTTGAAGGAGGCAAGTAGGCGATGAATTTCAAATTATATTGCTATGTACGGAAGTTTTGGACTTTACAAAAATATACCGTGTGTGAATACAGAGCTGGGTAGTCATTTTTGCGAAATATTCATAAAACGGCAATATTCGAGTTTTCTGAGAAAAACTAAGTACGTGATCATGTTAAGAATGCTTATGTTGTCTTAAATATGTATTTTGATCAAAATCGTCAGAACGTTTTTTTGTAAAATTATGCTGACAAATGTTACAATTTGGATTCGAAAAGCATACTGTTATTAAACTGTTTAGCTAAAAACTGAGTATGACATATTCTTCAGGATATAAACATTACCTAGCAGATATATTTTCATCCAAATCGAAAATAGCGTTTTTGAGATATGAGCAGTTTTTTAAAGTACTTTTATTAGGGATTTGGGTGGATATAAAAGGACGCAGTCTTTTTAAGGAAAAACTGAGTTTGCTATTAAGTTAAGAATGACAATAGTACCTTAAAAATAAGTTTTTTTTTAAATCGTCTTTACCGTTTTCGAGAAAAAGCCAATTTTCAAAACTGCCGTTGCTGGACTTTTTAGCGAAAAACTGGGTATGCAGTCACGTGAAGCATGCTTACATTAACTCAACTACCAATTTTGTTCAAATCGTTAGAGCCGTTTTTGAAAAAATCTAAATTTAGGCATATTTCGTCATATGTATTTCGTAAAATTTTTATATGGGAGGTACCGTTAATATTAGGGCTAGAATAAATAAAAAAAAAATGTCCCGAGCGGGAAGCCTATAAACTCTAAATACGAAGTTTGAAGCAAATTCGTCCAAGCGTTTAGATTCCCCAGGGGTGGGACAGACAGACATACGGACGGACAGAATTGCGAGACCCACTTTTTTGAGGTCCCCTATCATCGTAATATCAGAATTGATCAAAATCTCGAGTTCGAAATTTTGTACGAAAACAATATCATTCTCTTAGATACTACTTACGTATACGAGAAAGTTAAAAAGTTATGGAGCTTTGAAAATTGTCAAAAATTGCGAAAATATTTTTTCGGAGTTCCGAAGAGTTCTGATTAGAGTTCTGGAAAGTACTTTTGAAACTCAACAAAAAGTCCTTATAAAATAATCTTCTAAACCCAAACACAAAAAAGTTAGACAACATTAAAAATTTCAAAATTTAGTTTTAGTGAGTTCTCATTAGTTCTGGTTACAGTTCCGGAAAGTGCTCCATAATTTCTACAATACTCTCATATAACAAAATCGTGTAAATCGAAATCCAAAAGCACAAGCTTTCAATAAAGTCTGCCACAAAGGTCTGATCCACAAACTATAAAGGCAACTGCCATAGCAATATTGGACAATTCGGGAATAACATATATCAAATCGATTCTTCAGAATTAAACAATAGACAGAGTACTCAACATTAAGAGGAATTAAAGCTAGTGTACCGCAAGGCAGTGTGCTAGGTCCAGTTTTATACCTTCTACTCACTAGCGATTTGCCTGAAAGTGGGGAAACCACTATAGTTACTTTTGCAGATGACACTGCTGTCCTTGCTGTGGCAGCAACTGTCGAAGTAGCAGCAAAAAAGCTTCATAGGTCAATAGACAATATTTCAGATTGGACCAAAATGTGGCAGTTTAATTTAAATGACCTTAAGTCAGTCCATATTAATTGTACGTTTAAAAACGTACCATATATTCCAATTCCAGTATACATAAACAACAATGTAGTGGAATACTCAAATACAGCCAAATATCTAGGCATGACACTAGATGCCAAACTGCGTTGGAATTTTTAAATACTGACAATGTAATCAGGACATTAAGGCGGGTAAAACCACTTGATCTATAAGAGTTAGCTAAGACCCAGAAAGTAGGTAATCACCCCTATTCCCGTTGGCGTTTGTCGTAAACGACTCGTATTTCACTTCGTTTTTTAGTCGGTGTTTATAACTTTTTTGAGACAAATGAATTGAAATAATGGTCAACATATAGAAAATAAAAGGAAATTTAAAAAAAAATCTGAACATCGTTTTACAACGACACGCAACATTAGTCGTATACGACAAACGCCACGGGAATAGGGGTGAATATTTTCAATCAAAAACGTATAGAAATCCGACAAACGGCGGATTAAAAAGTCTCAAACAAAATTGCTACAAAAGGTCCATATAGGTACCCTAATCTTAGCTTCTCACAATCATTGGTTCGTGTGAATTTATTTTTCGGGGGTTTTATTTTTTGGGACAAATGGAAAGGACCTACAATGTTATGCCGCCTGAATTGAGAAGCTTTTCCATGACATTTCAACACTCCGATGTTTGTCAGACGTTCGTGAGGGGCGCAGTGGAAAAAGCCATAAGATGTAATTTGTGTTTTTAAAGGGATCGAACCTGAGACCCATCCTAGTTAAGAACACATCACGGAACACACACTAACCGTAACCACTGATCCAGAGTAGCAGTCGTAGCGACAAACCTACACAATTTTAAAATTCTTGTATATGCGGGTCTCAAACTAATAAACAACATTTAGTCTGTCTATGCACGTAGTTGTTGGATATTATGAGAGGTCCGAGAGGCTTAGAATTTAGCATTACTAAATTGGACCAAGAAAAGAGTACCAGAGTATTCATTCATTCATTTTCAAATGGTCCGCTTGTCCATTAAGTGGGTCGCGGGTGTAGGTTGCTCAAGCGGACCCTCCATAGCTCTCGATTTTCCGCCATCGACTCCAAATCATCAAGGGCAATCCCCATACGGGTAGAGAAGTGATTATGAATTTGATCTAACCATCTCATCCTAGGTCTACCTAGGGGACGCCTGTATCCTTTATCGGCAGCTTGTATCCGCGATCTTATTCTTTCGGTCATTACCCAAACCTCATAAGTTATGACCATTAGTAAGTGTTGGAACAAACACCGAATTAAAGACTGACAACTTAGCTTTGACACCAAGTTCAGTCCTCCTAATAACAGAATG
Organism: Cheilosia soror; assembly: GCA_949372485.1. Taxonomy (NCBI): domain Eukaryota; kingdom Metazoa; phylum Arthropoda; class Insecta; order Diptera; family Syrphidae; genus Cheilosia; species Cheilosia soror. Next base: position 53,664,724 of record OX443562.1, on the reverse strand, counting down.
ACCAAGCTGTCTCAAAATTGACCCAGCCTGACCAATCCTATAGGAAAACTCGGAATTGCTCCTTCCAGCACTCGTGAATAAGACCCCGAGATACTTAAACTTCTCTACCCGTTTCAATAGGACTCCACTAACATGCAGAGTGCATTAAGCAGGCGTTCTGGAGACGACCATTACTTCAGATTTGTTCACGTTAACCTTCATATCAGCTTCAACATCCTCAGATCCTCAGATCTCCCAATTCGAAACGTTCTTCGCCAAGACTGCGCTGTAACATTCAGTCTACATAAGTAATGAAAAGGAGAGGAGACAAGACGCACCCCTGGCGAAGTCGAACGCCCACGGTGAAAGGTATTGATTTAACGCCGATTACCCGAACACAGCGTTTATACATTTTCTGTAAAGAGATTGAATGGCTCTCAAGAGAGAACCGTCAATTCCATACTCCTGTAATACATTCCAGAGTTTACCTCGAGTGACTCGGTCGTATGCTTTCTCCAAATCTAAACAGGTGTAGCATACTCCCAAGCCTTCTCAAGTACCATTCTGAGAGTAAATAACTTGTCGATTGTGCTTCTGCCGGGACGAAAACCGCACTGCTCATCTCCTAATCGTGACTCGACCACATCTCTGCAACGCGTTTCCAGCTCCTTGGCAAAGACATTTCCGGGGAGACTTACAGAATACATATGAAGTACTCAATGTAAAGCAGCAACTTTCCGAACGGAACGATCCATGCTTCCAGTTTGGTCACGTTAAACGCCCACGTTAAATCCCAAGTTCGGACTCCAAGGTAAACTATGGAATTTGAGCCATCAGACAGGCAGGTATAGGTCCGGGATGAAATGGTTAGATCAAGTCCGACATCTCTTCTATGGTCGGTGACTGAAGATTGAAAGTTATGGAAGATCCACTTTTGCTTCCAGCACCGATAGTGGATAGACGTGAGTTCAAGACCTGAACTCATTTCATTGAACTCAAAGTTTCCAGACACATTACCTAGGCCGCCGCCCGTGCGTCGCTCCGCCTACTGTTGCGATCTTGACAAAAATCAGTCCAATTCTCTGATTAGCTGTAAGTCTGATTGTGGTACGTCAACCCAGTTGTGTTTGCTACATAATTTTGTTCAAACATTCTCTGCCATATATGCTAACATGAATTTTATGCTCGAATGCAAAATGTCTACATACACCGTTATTTCAAGCTGAATATACTCGCAACGAATTGCATACCTATACGCATTTAAATTTCTTAGAACGTATACAAATTTAATAAAATTAAAACAACACAAAAGCCATTGACCCCAATTACTTTGCAACTCGTATTGATTTGAAAATCACGTAGTAAGCATATTAGTTGCACCATAATGACAGCTAAATCACTCTGCATGTCTAATGACGTTGCACACCGTAGACCCAGACCCAGGCTATCATGCAAATGAACGTCTATGATTCTGATTCACCATAGGCAGCAACAGGCTTAATAAAATATATGCTCTGTCTATATACCTACGAATATATAAATATAAACAAAAGTATAATAATAAACTGCAGCGTCAGCCAGACGTGACGGCGCTTAATCCAGAATACGTTTTGCAAGAGTGTTCAAAGCTGGAACGAACAAACGCACACAATAATCAGACATGGTGCTTCTGTATCTGCAATTTTTGTATCAGCACTGTTCGCATTGTATTTGTAATTTTTTGTTTGGCTGTCTGTCTGTCCGCTTTATTCAATCTGCTTACATTTTGCTTTTCTATTCAAGTGCAAAATACCGTGCATACTTAATGCCAAACACTCTTCAGTTGGACGCGCGATGCCAAAAAGATCGTCGCGCAAACGATTCTATACGCGCGTGCCATTTGATCTTCCTTGAACTGCATAAAGGCGAATGAAATGTTTGTCTTCATCAAGGGCGTTAGGATGATTGGAATTGCTAACTCATGTATCGCTTTACTAAGGTATACAAAACATTTATACAGGTAATAAAATTGCCGCGTATTCCAGGATGCTCGCCTTTTGTTTACTCATCGGAAGCGCAAAGTTTCCATTTTATAAACAAAAAAAAAATTGAATGACTTGTCGAACCGATAAATTAATATTAACCATCTGTTTTGGTTTCTTGAAAATGAGGCCATGATTGCTAAAGATGAGTAAAAACCTAAATTTAATTGATTTATTTTGCGTCACGTCTTCATTACAGTATACAAATAAAAAGTGAAAAGCTTTTTAGTACCGTAATCGACTAGAAAAATAATTAACAAATCAAGGACGACGACGCGGATAAAAGAAAATTTCATGGCATCTGTTAAACATTCAATTAGAACACGTGGTTAATAAGACCAATTAGCATTTTCTAAAAAAAAAAAATTTAATTGTATATTCAAGGATATAAAAACATATTGATGATATCATGCAGACTGACGATTTTTTTTGAAAACTCCAAACCGACGGAAGATTAAGAGGTTGTGGTCATGTCATTCTGGAGAAATGAATGACCATGGGCTCATTATCGTGATGTAATTTACATGATCCCACTCATATAAAATGTTTCCCTCTGATGCCCACCTCTTGTTCAAACACTTACGACTTAATAGTCCTTCTGCCGGAATGACTATCAGAACATGAAGAAAAAAACAAAAGTATTTCTGGAAAGTATTTCGGGAGCTGTGGTCCAGTAGTTAGTGCACTACTACTAATATATGGGGTATAAGGTTCCACCCCCGATAAAACAGAAAGTTCACATTTTTAAAGGATTTTACTATAGGTAGGTAGGTAGAAGTGGTGGTTCATGCCTTTGAACCCAATTAGCACTAGGATGTGCCCTTTTGTTACCACGCCTCGTGTGACCTATTTTATGGTGATTGTTAAGGATGTGGTCCGGTTGGTGCCTGTGGAATTGAGAAAACGGATAAGATTTTGTATCCCTTTGCCCGAGATGTCGCTAAGGTTGTCAAAGAAGAGTTTCTTGGCCAATGCCAAGAAGAAAACTTTATATAAGACTCTCATCATTAAGTCCTGCTAAACTGCCTATAAGAATGGACATTTTCTATAAGGTATATGATGATTTCATTGGTCGTTTTGAATTAGAACGCAAAATGGTAGTGGACTCAACTAACTTAGAGTGCGCAATTGGAGGTTAGTCAAAGATCGTTGCAGTTAAAGGCCCAGGTCCATCCCCGGGCTATACCGCCTCTATAAGGCTAAGCTTCGCAAATCTGTCTTAGAAGATGAAAAGAATTGTACCAGAGTAACATTGCGTTTCATTATTTGAGTTTAGTTGATTTGATTTCACATTCACTCCGTATTTACTTGTGTTTTAACTCGGGTTTACTCCGTAAATTTTTTACAGTGTAGGTACCTACCTAAATATAAAAATGATTAATAACTCGATCACAGTGCCACATATCGGGTCCAGATTTTGTATTTTTCCATTTTTACACTAAACCAAGATATATTGTAAATATGAATAATTTTGGTTCATAAATAAAGAATTTGTTAATTACTTGACTACAGCGCCACCTATCGGATCTTAGCATATCTATAAACTATCGGCTTGGTAAAACAAGTCTATTGTGTGAATATAATCTCAATTGGTCAAGTCGTTTAGGAGTTACACGATCGCTAAGAAACGTATACCAACGTTTGTATATATATGAAGATTTAAAATGGCTGCCAAATCTCACACATGCGCAATATAAAGTGCCCCAATATCTTAAAATCATTTTCATATGATGTGTTTGGCTGAATTCCAAAACGCAGTACTTCTGCATTACTGCTTAATCAAGCGTTCCAAAACGCAACAGGTTACTATGATGCAATGCATACTTTTCTAAAACGCATTGTGAACGCATCATCTGCGCAAACAAAAGCAAACAGAGCATCATAAATTATTATGATGCAAATGACATTTAATTTTAAACCGCCAATTAAAATGGATTCATTGCTGGAGTCGTAGTAAAATAATATATTTTGTAATAATTTGCCAAATTTACTTTGATTTGTAGTAAAAAAAAGTGGACGAATGAGGCCATTAAATTATTATTGGCGAGTACCCGAATTGAATTTGAGCCCGATTTTTGAAACAAAAGAAGGAAGAAAAAGGTGCTGGTGTGTAAGACATTTTATGATAGTTCGCATCAAAGTCGTTCCAATACGTCAAAAATTGCAAAGCATAACAAATGCAAAGCAGCGCAAAAGCATTCATAACCTTGCATCAGAAAAGCAGTGTGCATTCACAATGCGCATTTTTTTGACGATTTGGAATTCAGCCAAAGTACACAATTTTTATACAATTTTATACTATGCCGCTCCACTAATATGAAGGTGCGCATAAGAGATGTTTGAAGCGTTCTGCCAGGGGGTTAATGCCGACATATTGTTCTGCCAATGGAATATAAAACTACAACCCCTAAGCACAACTGCAATCGATGAAGCAATTTTGTTCGCACTTGGCCAAATAAGATCTATTTTCAATTTGTTATATCTCACCCTCTGGATGGCCCAAAAAGATGAATGTTAGCTCAAAATACTCGGTGAAGTATTTACTAACAATTTAAAGCATATCTTGAATTGATATACATAAATTTATGAGTATAATGGCAAGTTAAGCGTAAAAAGGGCGAAATAGAAAAGTGTGTTTGAAATCTTTTTCAACCTTTGTAGTACGAATTTTGAAAAACAATAAATGAGGTATGTTCATACGGCTAACGGTTCTTGAGACCCCCCTTACTCCCCGCGAACCCTTTACTCCTGAGCAATTCTCACCCACCCTACGGACTAAGTTGGCTACAAATCTATAATTCACAAAAAAAAAATCATGAAAATCGGACGAATGGTTCTCGAGTTATGAAGAAACGAACAGACGCACGTTGCATTTTATAAGTAGTATGGATGGATGGATTTATCAGGAATATAGGATTTGGAGGTCCCATTTGTTGCAAATCTTGAAATTACTTCGATCGAGTTCTAAATTTCTTCCGTATAGTTTCTTCATCAGCTCGTTATGACTTTAGCGAGTTAAGGGAGCATATTTTTGAATGATTCCATAATTTGGGAACTTCTTGAATCTTGACGTTGAGTTTCATGTCTTTCTTGAAGAAGTGTTCTTCCTCATTATTCTTGTAGATTATTTCAACTACCGGAGCGAAGTCTCCAATTGTCAATAATAACAACCAACAAATGTCGGCCAATCGATCTGCCAATTTTATAAATAAATAAATAGGCGTGTTTGTGTAAGTTTCTATTTTTGGGACGAATGGAAGGGACCTTCAATTTTAAGCCGAGTCCGAACGGCTGAATTGAGAAGCTTTTTCAGGACAGTCATACTCGGATGTTTGTCAGACGTTCGCGAGAGGTGGCGCAGTAGAAAAAACCTTAAGATGTAATTTGTATTTTTCCGGGGATCGAACCTGGGATCCCTCGCACAGTAGTCCAGCACACTAACCACTGCGCTACTGCGCCAATATTATAGCGATATTTATTGACTGCCAGACGAATATTAAACAAAATTTCAACCTTAACTAAATAATAATTGTATGCACTTGTTTTTACAACTTAAGGGCGTTCTGCCTTTCTCCCATACCTCACGGATGCGAACATTAGGGTATATCGTATAGGGTATAGGCGTATAGCCGATCCATAACTCGCTGGTTTATATCCGGCTTGAAAAACGAAATATAAGTACATCGCGCTGATGGCAGCAAGCTGCAGTTCTGCTGAGTCGGCCCGATGGGTCGTGCATTATAATTGGGTCGATGAATGATGATTGTCGCTGCTTCGGGGTCAAGTGTTGAAATTGGTTGACGTAATGATGTTCTGTGTCCACTCATTCCACATTGTCGGGTAATATATGTACAGGCTTGCCAGCTTCTAGAAAATCTCGTGGAGGACTTTAAAAAAAAAAATAAAAAATCTTTTTTTAAAACCCAAAATATGTACATACTGCAATTGAGTATGAGATCGATGTACACCATGGTCAAGTGTTTCTTTATACGCTCTGAAGATTCAGACGTCCAATCAAACAAACAATACATCAGGTATTTTTGGCACCCTTTTCCACCTTAGAACTAAGTCCAAAAAATCAATTGCCACGGCTGGCATTGCGAAACAAAAGGTAGAACCGTTTAGACAGGTTTTGTTCAAATGTAACGCAAGTGAACGCCCATAATATTATTTCTGCAAAAATCGAAAATGATTAATTCTAGTACTACTCGACTGTACTATTTAAGAGCTCCTTCTTCTAACGTCCTGTCATAAACTAAACTGTTTACACATACACACTCTGGCTTCAATCTTCATTGCATCATTGTATGAAATGCAGATTTATCAATAGTCAAATAAACCGCCTATTTGTAACTTGAATGTTTACGTAACCTCGTTCTGTCATCTATCTGGCTATATAGGGGTCTGAAGATATAAACTTTTCGAATTGCATTCCAAAAATAAATCCGACTAGACTTGAGAATTAAAATTCTTTCCTGTTTCACTTTTCCTTATAAATAATTTATAAATGCATTTCTGCTGAAGAACGTGATCACATTTTGTTTTTGGTTTAACGAAAATTTACTGCAGAGGAAAAGGCTGAAAAACAATGAAACCAAAAACTGTAGCATTCTGGTATATACATTATACATACGCACATATACATACATTGAACGTGTGTTGTTTTAATCCGTTTTGGTTTATGCACACACGTTTGAGCTCATTTACGCTATGGTGCATTCTCAGATCTCGCTTGAATTGTTAGTGCAATAGGAGTAGGGGAGAAGGAAGTGCTTATGTTACGGTTCGAGTGGAATAAATCAAAGTAATGTTCTTTTAGGGACTATTTTTAACATTTTCGAATGCGGAAGAGGTGACAATGCAATTCCATTTTTAGCCAAGTGCCGTGCAGGAATACGTTAGGTTAGAGTGTGGACTAGTTTGTTCCTTTTGTTATTTGAATACATATATGCAAAAAATAACTTTAAAAAAATTTTCCAAAATGTGGCGTTTAAGGTTTTTGAAATCATTTTTAACCTTCAGCTTAAATTAATTTTATAAATAATTTTATATTACTTTTATAAATAATATACAACTTCCATTTTTTTTTTGTTTATGGCAACTGTCCAAGGACTCTACAAAACTTGAGGGACAAAATCTGGGCTTAAATTGCCAACATAATTATACTACTATGTTTGAAAGGGCCTTGACAAACGTCAGCAGAGTCTGCTTATTCGGTGTATGGGCAATTGTGGCGTTACCTACCTGATATTATTTTCGAAACTTGTTGTTTCGTGGTACAGGCCCCAGGCGGTGATTAGATGCATGGAGCAAATAACCATCACAACATCACTGGCACTGAAATGTGTATTCAAGCTCAATAAGTGTTTATCTAAAAATCAGATCGACGGCAACGAAAAGGCGGACTCCCTTGTAAATCAGGTATCAACTGAAAAGTTGCTGGGACCAGAACCATTGTAGAAAGCTGATTTACAAATGTATCACGGCAGAACACCTGAGAAGGTGGTCAACCGTGGAACAATGAAAACAAGCTAACATGGCAATACAATGGCCGACCTGCTCCACTCAGAGAAAGGTTGTAAGCATGAGACGAGAAACATTGAAATATGTGGTGGCGTTAACTACAGGTCATGGTAATTTCGGGTATCATTTAAGGAAGATGGACCTTAGAGAGGATGATACTTGTAAACTGTGCCTAGAGGAATCTGAGACAGCGGCACATATATTGTGTCAATGTCCAGCATTGGCTGCCAGAAGAATGAGGATCTTGGGAAAACATTGGGTCGAGACCCATTGAATGAAACAGATCTCACATAAACACAGACGCTAGCGTTCATACTAGGAATCGAACTCAGGGAAGAACTCTGGAGAAGTCCAGAAAGTCTCTCTGGGTAAGAGACCCGACAATAGTGGTTTGATTCGAATATGTATCTCTCGAAATTTATATACGGTTAGCGTCAAAAGTGAGTAAACACAGATGTTCTTTTGAGTTTTTTTTACGGTCTGAAAACAGGTCTAAAAACCAACTATGTATCTGTAAAAAATTTCATAACGAAATAACAATAATTAATCATGAAACATGCCGACAGCAAAAAATACTTTATAAATAGGTATCTACAAAAATTCCAAACTCCATAGACAAATTAAAGCCGCATTGGTATTCACTCACTTTTGACGCTCACTGAACATTATATATATTATAGTAAGGGCCTATAATTAATTTTTTTTTAACAATAGGTCCTTATGTTCAAAAGCACCCCCATTCCCATGTGGGGCACTTTTGAACGGCAGTATTCGTAATTGCTTTTAACAGCTAATAAGTTACTACAAGGTTTGTATTTTTTTTAATAAGTCAACTTTATTTTTTTAATAACGACTTAACAAAAGCAAACTGAAATTTTGAAATTACTGAAATACATATTTTACAAATGACTGATGAAAAAATACGTGAGGAACTCAATGTCGAGCAGCTACTTCTCCGGACGGAGCGATCCATGCTTCGGTGGTTTGGTCATGTTAAACGCATGCCCCCGACCAGGATTCCACGACGTGCTATGGAATCCGTACCATCGGGCAGGCGTCCCCTCCTAGGTAGACCCAGGATGAGATGGTTAGATCAAATTCATAATCTCTCCTCTACCCGTATGGGGATTGCCCTTGATGATTTAGAGTCGATGGCGGAGGATCGAGAGCTATGGAGGGTCCACTTGTGCAACCTACACCCGCGACCCACTTAATGGACAAGCGGACCATTGAAAATGAATGAATGAATGAATGATGAAAAAACTTTATAAAAACAAAAAACCGGCAAGTGCGAGTAAATATGTAAATATATCGCGCACCGAAGGTTCCATATACTTGGCCACTATGCCCTCATACTTTGCATTAGGTACGGAACGGACCGGACGGTACGGTGGTAGTAAACTATAGGAATTTAAGCGTAAGAGAACACGCCTTAAGAATGAGTCTAATATGGACGTATGAGTATGAGTATGAGTCTATGTATTTGAATTGGAATCAATTTGTAAATTCACACTTATTTGAAGTGACATCTATTGTTAAAATTGGCGCAACAATTTGAATTTCAACCGTTTCAGTTGCCAAATTCACTAACGCCCAATAGGTGTCTTTAGCAGTCTATGAAGAAATCAAAGGTGGTTGTCGCATTTGCTGAGCTTCCCAATGCCATCTACTGTAAACAGTAACGCAACAATTTGAATTTCAACCGTTTTACGTGAAACCAACTTCCAATTCTAATTTGGAAACGGTTAATGAACACGCATTATAAATACGAATAGAGAAAGGAGTGTATTTTATATGGTAATTTTATAAATATCTTGTAAAATATTAACTGTCAGGCAAACCAGTCTTCACCTCATATATAGCTACGAATATGATCTACAAAATAGGAATATGTATATGCATGCGTGTGTTTTTGTTTGTAAATCAATAAATAAACAGTTTTTGTGCAAATAGAAATATTTTTTTTTCAAACAAATTAAAATTTACTCCAAAACCAGCTGATGTATTGTTACCATTGGTATTTGTCCTTTAACTAGAGGTTATCTTATACCTGATGTTGTGTGCAAATTTGAGCATTCTACGTAAAAAAGTTCTTGAGAACCTAGGTACAAAATATGCAATTTAAGCATAAAAACATCCTCATGCGGCTACCCACAGGCGACGACTGAAAAGATATCCGAAAGACGTTGACGATGACGACTAAAGAACACGATATTACCAAGTTGAAATTTTGGTTTATATTGTGAAATATTTTTTAAATGTTCTTTTATTAGCCAAATGTGCCCCAGTCTCCCTTAACTACTTAAAATAAAAGTCTAGTCGCCACAAACATTTCATAGCTAGTTTCACAGCTAATTGAAACGTCAAACAAAAACGAGTTGGTGTTTGGTGTGAATGCATTGACAAGTTTTCGTAGATTTTTTTATCGAAAATTCAGTTTTCAGTGCGGAATGAATAGGCTATTAGACTCTTAGGAAAGTGTTTTTAAAACCAGGTATAACTTGAAAAGGAAATAAAAAAATTACCAATAAAAAAAAACAGGATTTTTGGATCCAAAGAAAAAGGTAGGTAGGTAAAAGGAAGGTCTTACTGTCACTGTAAATCAACTTTGTTTATTAACAATTAATTTCAAGTCCAATTCAACGCGAATAGTGGTCTTTAGACACCATATCTAGAACCAGTTGGATTTTGGGTATGATTTCAGGATATGTAGTCAGATCCCCCATTTAAGCGAATTAGAGGCTAATCGATTCGGTGTTTTAGTCACACTTTAGTAAGCAAAGGTCATTTCACTGTAAATAAGTGGATTGATGGCAGGTCATTGTGCATAGTAAGCACAAGCAGCTCATCAGACCAGTGATAACCTACGGATGTCCCATATGGTTCACTATCTCACCAACGACAATGAAGAAGATCGAGATTTTCGAAAGGAAGATACTCAGAATCTACACAGGGATTTGACGTAACCCGATAACGCTTAAGTATTATCCGACAGCGATGCTATATGAGAGAGCAGGAATGATTCCAATGGGACAATTTATGATGAAGCTCTCCGCTAGACTTCTGCGGAACTTAGATCACCCCAACCAGGCAATCCAGCAACTCATTCAGCAAGAATTAGAACCTCTACAACCATATCTGAGTGCAAGGGCTATCACAGATCAAGGATTTTATTGCAATAAAAGTCCAAAATTACGTTTTGGAATTTTTGCATAAGACTTTATTTCATGGCACCGTAAGATTCACTAACCGCTTTATAGGTACCTAAGGCCGATTTTTAAAGGAGATTTCAGCTTTTTGAAAATGAGTTTAATTCGCTAAACTGAGAATGTTAAGTGTGAGTAGATGTAAAATTTAAGCGCAATTTCTCAAATTGTTTGACTACAATATATTGTGAATGAAAGAACACAAATAACTAAAGGTATCTGCGAAAAAAATCTCACCAAAAATCAGAAGTTCGTTATGCAAAGATACCAACCTTTAGCTCGAAAACTTCTCTCAAACTAGTTGCACCCATGATGACATTAGAAAGCAATCCATATTTGAAAAGGATGACTTTGTGGAAAAATAACAATTCGTGGTGTTTTGTTCAGTTAATAGAAGTGCATGCAGCGCAATTGCATTGCAGTCATGGTCATGTTTAGAGATTAGCCCAACGCCAACGCTCTACATAGATACTACAAATGGGATTAATCTCAATGCAAACGACGTCAGAATAAGATTGAAATGTACACCTATACTGAAATTATGTATATTAAAAAAAATACATGTATAAATAAGTTTCATTTAAACAAAGCTTATAGACTTGGAAAATGAAACTATGAAAGATAGCAACACACTGTTAAATTTGATCTACTTGCTGCAACATAAACAAACGTCGACGATGAATTATGTATCTTTTGTTGGTCTAATTGGATTTCGATGGATTAACATTGCTGGCGCAATTTCTTGTAGACGCTGTTTTAATTTATCGCCACAAGTGCAATTGTTAACTGGAGCATTGCCTCATGAAATGTTTGTTTAATTGACACAAGTCGAATTTTTTTCCTTTTATCTCGTCTTGGCTTTGACCATTCATACGTAAAGTGACTTGTTTCCACTCAACAATAATCATATGCTATGAGGATTTCGATTACATACCATTTTATTCTTCTTACCTCGCTAATCCCTGTAGGCAACTAAGAAATAGTTTAAGTACTAAAGAACAGAAAACGAAAAATGAAACCTGTTCTCAATCTGCAAGAAAAGTCGATCGGTTCGAGGTCATCTCAAAATCATAGCACCGCACCGACCAAACAGAAGAGAAGCCAACCTTACAAAACGTTTATACAGCGCCTTAGGCAATTTCTTAAAGCAAACACAATAGGTCCCTATTGTGCCCTAAGTGCCAACTGAGGAAGAATGAAAATTAATATTTCATGGTCTCGACTCTTGAGTTGGAGACAGAGACATGCATGTATGTATCTACATCTCTATTCGAGTATGGGAGCTATTTGCCATACGTAATCATATTTTCCGTTGTATTTTATTCGTTTTTCGTCTACCCTCTGTCCTATTAACGCCAACGCTTCGCGGTGTTATTCCCTATATGAGTATATAATACCTAATGTGTGATATGTGAATATGCTTGTTTATGGGATATAAACGTGGGCTCAAGTATCCGGGGTTTGCAGGACGAACCTTGTCTATATAAATATTTCATCACTTCAGCAGTTTTTTTTTGTATCTTTAAGTGACATGGGTTTATCTTCATAAAGATGTCAGCCATAAGCATATTATTTTTTTAATTTCGTTTCTTTCATCTTCGTACATATCCCAAATGTATTTCTTGCAAAAGTTTCCCGTTGGAAGAAGTAAAGCATACGTGCTTTTGCTTGCAGATGCTAAGAAATCGGTATAGATGGTTAGATACTGTTGAAAAGTGTGCACCAATTTGAGGGAGTTTCATAGTTATAGGTTAGGTACCTATGCAGATATTAGACTCCTGATCAGCGGTTATGAATTTCTTTATACGGTCTCATAATGTAAGTCATGGTCAGATATGATCAACGAAAATGTAACAAGTCTTCTTTTAGACGACATAGCTTGAATTCAAGCTGGAACGCTCGTCTAGGTCGTTGAAGAAGTGACTCACTAGGTATTTTTACCTGGTGTGTTGGAGATCTGGGCAGTGATATAGGAAGTGCCGCAACCTCTACAAAGTTCTTCTTCTGTTAAACCCATTTTCTTCATGTGGTGCCGCAGAGTATTGCGCCCCGTTATAATTCCTACGAGGGTGGACAGGGATTTCCAATCCTTCCTTATGATAATCTCGGTTCTGGTTTCATTGAAGGACGGCCTTAGCACTCTTGTGTTATTACAAGTATTTAAGGCGGCCCATCTAGTGTTCGCCTCTCTTGTGGCTTTTCTCCCTGCTTCAAGCTTGAGTGAGCAAGGCGGGATGTTCACAGAGGGATCAGTTTGTTCTGAAATAGCTATCGAACCTTGTCTTGCTAATTCGTCTGCTTTCTCATTGCCTAAAATGCCTTCATGTCCCGGAACCAAGCAGAGCAATGTCTTGTGCTGTGTACCAAGAGCCTTCAGTTCTTCGGGACAACACTTCATAAGCTTCGATTTTATTTCTAGTGCAGTGGCTTTTATTCATGCCTGGCTGTCGATAAAGAAGAATTCCTCCAGGTGGTATTGCCCTTACCACAGACTCACGGGCTGCTGTTGTCACCAGTACGAGGACCTCTGCTTGAAAGACGCTTACATGGTCGGGGAGGCGTATCTATTTTGAAATACTCAGCGATTCGGAGAAGATACCTGACCCTACCCCGCTGTCCATTTTAGATCCGTTTGTAAATACTACTATGGTTTGCATGCTAGGTACGCGTCCATCTCTCCATTGTTCCCTTTTAGGATAGGCGCTCGAGAAAGGTCTTGTAAACTCTAGGTAAGGCGTGATGTAGTCCGTGACAGATACACTGCCAAAGTATTTTCCGTATGACCCGTTTCATTCAATTTCCAGTTTACTGATTGGCTGATTCTCATGACACTAATTGCGGCCGATATTTGTGTATGAATGTCTAGCGGAAGCAGGTTTAGGATAGCATCAAGACCTGCGGTTTGAGTTGTCCTAGTGATGCCGATGCACGCTAGTCTTTGAACGTTTGTTAACGCCTTTAGGTAAGCGGGTTTATTGGTTGCCGGTCACCATACGAGACTGCCATAAGTCAATATAGGTCTTACTATAGCCGTGTACATCCAGAGCTTAATTTTGGGAGATGGTCCTCAGGTTTTACCGAAGACTTTGCTACAGGAATTAAAGGCAATTGTGTTTTTTTTTTTATTCTCTCATTGATGTTCAATTTCCAGTTTAGTATTTTTTTTTTTGTAGTATAAGTCACAGGTAGTGGAGGTAGCTAAATATCTACCTTCTCCCTTACTGCCGATTACCCGCCCCTTCTCGCAAGCTCGTCAGATTCCTAGTTTCCAACTATATCGCAGTGTCGTCGTAACCACCAAATTCTTACCCAGTTCTGATTGCATTGTGCGAGTTGTAGAGCTTGGTAAAGTACAATATTTAGCCACTCTACTTGACAGGTTGATACTTCTGAAATTCACACTAGCTATTTATCCCATAATAAAAAGTGACTTTGGACGGTAGCAACTTTTTTTAATTACAAAGTTGTATAGTTCATGTTGACACCTTGCTAGTACGGATGTATTAATGATAATGACACTGATACTGACACACGATCAACAGGGCTGCATTCCAGGTTTGACTATTTTAACTACAGCGTTGACAAGCTGTGACAGTTCGAAGGAGGGGAAGTTAACTAAATTAACGAGAGGCAAAAGTGTGGTTCATTTCACTCATACTACAACATGTCATTAGTAACAATAGCTGTCCCAGATTCTAAAAAGTAACTAAATAAACAATCGCTGTTAATTTAGTTAAAATAGTCAAACCTGGAATGCAGCCCTGCTCTCAGGAAAAATCTGAATAAAATGACGGAGACAAAATATTGGTACCAGTTCATATCACTTTATTACAAATGATTGCATACCTTCAGGCTCAATCGGAGAAATTTACACAAAATTGTTTTACTGAGCATTAGTCTACTTTAAGGCCCAATGCACACGGAGCAACTGGAAAAAAACTAAACCGGTTGGCAACTCGGTTTGGAGACCAGTTATGGACTCAGCGGCGATTTGACTGTTGACTCCACACACGACAAAACTCATCACCAATCAAAATCTTTAGTTCCGTGTGTCATGCTTTTCAACCTTCCCCAACAGCAACAGGTTGGTCTGTTGTTCGACAAATTAGAAACTGAAATCAATAGGCAACCCGACATGCAAATCAACAGACTACTGGTTACAAACTGGTTTTTGTGAATGGCAAACAAGTTTTCACCCAGTAGCGTCGTCCCATTTGATTACACAGGTTTATGACTCAAAGCAAACTAGTTGGCAACTCGCATCGCTGATCAGTTTCTTCCCAGTTGCTCCGTGTGTATTTGGGCCTAATTTGCTGAATTATGCGTTCAATAAAACATTATTGCATGAATTCGAGATCTTTGTCCACAAAATGTATAATAATAAGTCGCTCGGCATAGATGCTTTTCCAGTTGAATTCCCAAAAATCATTCTATGTTGCAGTACCAACGTGTATGAAAGTTAGAAGAGGCAAGAACACAATAGTTACAGGTCAACATTTAAAAGCTGTCAAAAGTGGAATTTGCTTTCTCGCAGTTGAACACTAATTGAACACTAGTCACTAGACTAGTATTTTGTTGCAATAGAACAAGCGATTCACATACTCGCACAAGATGTTGACATCAATTTTGAACTTGTAAGCAGCGTTGTTATATGATCTTAATTAAATTATTTTCTAAGATATTGAGGTGGTCTCCAGATGAGAAGATATTTACTCAATTTTAATGCATTTTTTAAGATTTGTAGAATTTTAATAAGATTTGTTAAGATATTAGCTTTGAAATAAAAAATTAATTGAAAAATAAAACTCACTTCGAATAAATTTGTCCATTCTTCATATTTATGGAATAAAAGATACCAATTTTCTTAGATTGCTCATTACAAGTTCAATTAAATTTGCATAGTCTCAGCCCTCAAAATTTGTTGCCAAACATTAGGCGTTTTTTCCTTTTTTGTTCCTGCGCTCTGAATGGAGCTCGAGCATTTTGAGCGTGCTTTGAACCAATCTCAGATCGTTCTGATTTGTTAATGAAACAAACTTGAGCACATAGCTGTCATATCGTTATTTATTAATTTTGTTTACCTTCTGTGCCACAACAACAAGGCTCGTCCGTCAACCGTCAATCTATTTATTCTGAGCTCATAAAGCACGCTCTGATCATTCTCTGAACGAAAAAAGAAACACAAATTCAGAGCTCTGAGGTGTCTGAGCTAAAAAAGAAACACGAACTTTTTTTTAACAGTTCAGGCTATGCCTATTAATGACATTGATTGTAATTTCAGTTTTCAAATTACATCGATGATCTGCAGTACAGTAGAACTTACAAAGTTAATGGTTAGCGAACTTTGCACAGCCCCGGGATTGCAGCTCTCCTGAACTCAAAATATTGTCGGGAAAAAATGTTTATAAAAATCGGTGTGTATTCAAAATAGGTTTACCTTTTACCTATTCATTCATATCTCGAAAACAGTTTTACGATTTTTATGAAATTTTTCATAGAAATATAGGGTTCCAACTCTGTTTTCAAAACCCAGTAAATTTAATATAAATTTCAAAAACAGAGCATATCTAAAATACCTTCAAAAACGCTGCACAGGCGCACTAAGTTTTTGACTAGAAAATAGGGTATGTATTTTCAAAATTTCTTTATGTTTATTTATAACTGGCATTTAAGATGAATTAAGATATGAAATCGAAAGTTGTAAGATCTAGAAAAAATCTTTATAACAACACTGCTTGTAAGCATCGCTCATTCATTTGATCTAACAAAATCAAGGCAACCTCAGTAAACGCCTTTGCGAATGTATTAATAGAAACCACATCAATGGGCAGCGGCAACACCGCGGACGTGGCACCATAATGAAAAGATGTAAATGAAAAAGCCATTACATTGAAACTACATAATATAATCCATAAATTAGAAGCATGAGGTTAGGTCATACGTTCAATTAAGGCGGAACTGTGAATAATTAAAGAAATGCCAGAACCTACCACCGAAAGGCTTGAAGAACAGTGGTTTGCGCAGTGCGATCAAATATGTACGTAAAAAAAGCACAATCATAATTAATGATTGCCCCCAATAGAATGCAATTAATGATCCTTAACTCCAATGAACATGCGGATCAACCTTGAGACTCAAATGCGCATACCAAATACGCATACGTATATTTAATTAAGGGTTTCACCAAACTGCTTGCATCCTTCTTGATGAAATGATGATGATCGTCAGAAACATAAATTCCATCGTCGAGTGCCGTCGAAAACGAAGGGAAGCCCACTGGTGCGCAGTCATCCTCCACGCGGGGCATTACACAGGCAGACTTATTGCACACAATCCAATAAAACGTTGATTGCCTCTTAAGCTGTCCCCTACTGCGCCCGAGTGCAAAAGAGATGATAAGCATCATCAATACAATTAACATGGAATACATTATTTGGTCTCGTATACCGTTATTATCCATCTTAAATGACCCACAGAGAGAAACCAAACTAATGTTTGCTTAAGCGAATGTGTACTTTTCTTTTACCAACGAGTACCACGTACCACCGCACCGGCATGGCATGTAACTCGGCAGATTTGTGCGGTTGCACTCCTCTGCCGGAATAATAATGAAACATTGCTCGTGTGTGATTGCAGTTTTTACTGAAAGAGTGTGCTAATGACTTTGAAAAACCACCGCAAGCGCAACGACAAAATTCGCAAATTGAAAGATAGCCGCATATAACTACGTCTATTGGCATGGCAATGTGTGGCACGGACACAGTCTCTGGAGAAAAGTATATGTAGATACATCAAGAGATGCGGATCTGCATCCCGAAACAGAAATATGCAGCAACTTGTGTGACGGTTTCTCTTGATTGCAGCAAAGATGTGTCAGAATGATATGACCACCATTGCTGGTGTTATGCATTGCGGAAAATTTAAGATGATTTATGGATTTTTGCCGGTACCAGCATGGTGTTCCTTCTGGAAAACTGGCATTTTTCTTTTAAGTCACATGCCATACCGTATATTTAAGTGAACGTCCTCGCCATATCGCCATGTGAGAATGTCAGCATGCAGCGTACAAAAGGTGAACCTCGTGCCAAAATTAATGCACTGGGAGCTAGCTAATTTTGGGTGTTCGGTGTTCTCATCTGGTGGTGGCTGAGCGGAGTGGACACGACATTTTTGGTCAACTGGGTGAAATCTTTCAGCCTCAGGCATGACCAAGATAATTTTTGCTGCAGTGATGTTTTTGCTCGCTGGACTCTAGCAAATGGTATTGCATGCATGAGTTGTAGTTTTGTACTACTTTCCGGGTATGAGTTAGCACGAAGGAATTACCACCAGCCGCAAATACTCGTAGCAACGCAGGAAGCCATTTGTCTGCAAAAGAAAGGTGATGCAAGAGAAATGTTTTTATCTGATTTGTTTTTAATGCATCTTGAGTTTATGTTTCATATTGTATATAGTTGGCGCATTAGTGCAGTTGCAAGTGAGTTCTTTACACCTTGGTGTTCGGAAAATAATCGACATTAACTTGCTTTTTGTAAAATATAGCGAGCTCAAAAAAACAAAATGTCTGGAACTTAGGAGGTGTAAATTGGAATAACAAATTTGTATGTGTTTTCAGAATATAAGTTTGTCGGGCGTGGCTTCGACAATTTGGCGTTTGAAGATTTTTTTTAATACATCTCCCAGGAAAGGCGAACCTATAACGCTTCATCAGCGCCCCGAGATGCTTGCAGATGTACATATGTTAGTTCTGCATTTAGATTGCTGCAAATTGTAGTCTTCAGGAAGCGAGTTCCAAGGTTTGCTTGTCCTGTAACAGAAGGAGTTATATCCTGGAGTTTAGCTGCCTGTCTTGTGGAGCGCCCAAAAGTTGCATTTCTCGAGGGATAATGTCTTTGAGTTCCTCGGAACATCTACCATGGAATTACCTATAGAACAAGCAAAGGTCAGCGACTTGTCTTCTGTGCACCAACGGTTGTGGTTTCGATGTGAGTGTAGGGTCCCCACTAAGTCGAACTGCTCGTCTCTGTATGCTGTCAATTAGGTTAAGTGAATGTTTTGGGTCCGAGCTCCATATATGGGAACAATATTCCAGGCCTGGTCTAACCTGTGCTTTGTAGAGAAGGAGAAGTTGGTTGACGCTAAAGTACATCTTTGCTCTAAATATGTTGCTCAACTTAGCGGACGCCGATCTTGCGATATAGGATATGTGGTCCTGCCATGTGATTCCTGAAGTGACTGTGCCTCCTATAGAAGGCGCATTGAGTCCTTGGGATGGATTGGATGGTCATCCATTTGGATCTGAGGAACTGTTGATGTATTTAGAGCTGTGTCTTGTTTGCATTAAATACAACCAAATTGTCTTTTCCCCACTTCAAGATTTTGTCCAGATCACCATTTAGAGAACTAATTTGTTCACATTTCTGACTGTGTGATGTAGCCGCATTCACAGGCCCACTGTTCGAGATGGAGGATATAAGAGTGCTGTCATCAGCAACGCTGTAGATATTATTATTTGTCGATTCAAGCAATTCGTTGATGTGGAGAAGAAATAGAGTAGGAGAAAGAATATATCCTTGGGGTACTCCTGCATTTATAGCAAACGAATTAGATGATACATCATTGGATCGATCTTCCTAGAAGAAAATTTTGCATCCATCCGCAGAGTTGTTGTGGTAATCCATAAGACGCCAACTTGCCTAATAGGGCTCTATGCCAGACTCGGTCAAATGCCTTTGATATGTCCAAGGCTACGGCTCTGGATTCGCCGTGTTGTTCAATTGCTTGCGTCCATAAGTGCGTTACGTAGCTTAACAGGTCTCCAGTGGAACGACGGCTCCGAAATCCGTATTGCCTGTCACTTATTAATCGGTGGCCTTCTAGATACTTGATTATTTCGACAGGAAAGGAAGTAGGCAATATAATATATCTACCCAATTCTACAAAAAAAACTGAATGTGCAGCACACTAGCTAGTGGATTAGGCGTAGAGACTTAAAACCACTGACAAGTTGCTTTTCCTACGAATCTAAAGGCAACAATAAGCTAAAGTTGATAAAAAAACCTTTTTACGATATGCAAGTGAAGAAAGAACTACATAATTGTAAAGTAGCCAAGTTCTCTAGTCAACTCTGGCTGTTTCCGATTAAGGTGCTTTCTAACTTCGGAACAATTGAGCTGAAAACTACAAGCTTGAAGTATTTACTAAGCTCATTAAAATCATTAAAATTGTTTATCTCACCAAATTAAAAAAAAAATACGAAAACTGTTACTGACTGACTCGTTCACCCACTGACAAATCATCAGAATTATGAAGCACTTCCTGCCATTCAAAGAATCGTGAAATTTTGTCACAATGGCAGGTCCTGTAGTGCATACCTATTACCTACACTAGGAAAACTTCTGATTTTTCATTCAAAAGGCGTGGTATCCGTCCACTTATGAAAATCGGTTATTATGTATTTATTTGAACCAGTTATCATTGTCGTAAAGTGTTGAAATTGGGTAGAGTGGTAGGACATGCATTGTCAATATAAATATAAGTATACAAATTTCCCATTTAGGGGTCGTGAAATCTACCCACTTAAAATATGAATAAAAATTAATCGAACTGCTGAATGAAATGAATAGTTTACTATAAATAAATCATTGTCTGTTGACTTGACATATAAGGCGGCTCTCAGATTGAGGCAACAAGCAATAAGCAACTATAGTGGCCATTGCAACTGCCAATAAGCAATCAGCAACATTTTTCGTTCGAGCGATATTTAGTTGCTTTGATGTGAGACCTTTAATTTAATTCAAAGTCAACTAATTGTGAGCAATAATATTGCGTGTTTCCTATTCATTGTCAGCAACGTTGCCGCAAAGAAAAAAAAAGTGCGGGCCTTTTTGAGGGCCATTTGCAAATAGCTGGGTCCACCGCCACATTTCATCAAATAAAATTACCTGTTCAAAAAATGTAATTCAAATAATAAGACAACATACAGGGTGTCCCAGTTAATTAGTAGCGCATAAAGGTCCTAAGCACTTCGGGTACATCTGTGGAGCTACAAAAATGTTATGGCTCCTTAAACTCAAATTTTTAAAAATTTGTTGTTTAATTTTTTTTCCTTAAATTGCCTATTTCTCAAAATTTGTACCTTATAAATTTTTTCTTTTTTTTTATGAAATTTGTATCCTTTCGTAATTTCCTAAAAACTATGTTAAGCAACTTTTTTACGTACGATCAACAGAAGTTGTAGTAAACGCCATTTTTTGTCAGACAAACAAAACACAAACAAACAAAATTAAGTCCGAATAATAATCTAACGTACCTATATGAGCAATGGTTAACAGTTAATTGTCGAATATGAAAAAAAGCTTAGGTAACATTTGTAAGTTGATCTCCACAAAATATATTAAAAACGTGATTACACGCAAATAGTGTGTGAATAGTTCAGTATCAGTTTCAGTATGCGAACTCCTTTAGGTTGCAAACACAATGCAATATTTGAGACGGATTTTAAGATTTTATTATTTTTATGTATGAAATGTAATCATCTATGTTTTATGATTAAGATTTACCGGACATTTTGAGTTAGCCCGGAGCAAAGGGTAAAAATACAAAACAGTGTGCCAAATGGCCCGATCGGGCACTTTTTGGCAACGCTGATTGTCAGTTGCTTATTGAATGTTGCCTCAATGTGAGAGCCGACTTAAAAAGCGAAGACGTTACAACGTTATTTGTGAAATCTAAAAAATGTTGCTGATTGCGGCAATATTTATCGCTGGCACACCTGATGTTGAAAAGCAAAAAAAAAAAAGCATACTACGTCGAACGATTCAGTTTTCAATACATAATTACTAGAAATTGTGGAAAAATATTTAGATAGCTAGAAATTTCTAGCAATACTGTTACTTCAATGTGAAAATAGGTTAAAATTACGTTGCGTATTACTATTGACAATTGATAGTTGCTTAGTTGCTTGTTGCCTCAATGTGAAAGCTGACTAATAAAAAAAAATTTACACCAAGTTCTTAGTTTAGGCCTTAGTTATAGCTATCAGTAAAATGCATCCGTAAAAACACGAAACAGAACAAAACTGAAACATTTAACCATAGTATATCATAGGAATTCAGTGGAATACTTCGTGAAACTGGTTAAGAAGTTGAACAGAAAAAGTTTTCCGTACGGAAAAATAAAGAAATTCTTTTTTTAGAAAATTTAAAGATCAATTGCTTAATTTTTTTTGACGAATTAGTTTTATAATTCAAAAGCAACTATTTAAGACCAAGATTGAGTTCAACGATTAAGTCTAAGTGCTCCAAAAAAGTGAAACAATTTTTTTACGGATGCATTTTACTGATAGCTATAACTGCAGCCTTAAGAAGGTTCGATTTAATAATAATTGGTCGGTTAACATGGCAAGTTTTTCGTTTACTATAACTTCATAATATTATTTAATACTAGCTGTACCCGCCCGGCTTTGCTCGTGCCCAGGAATTGTATTGTCTAGCTAGAAGATATATTTTTTCCCATGGTCGTCGAAGAATAGCGTTTAAAATGTACTATTTTTTTATGTTATATAAACCGCCAGGTTTTGTAAAATTCTTCAATCAGGCAATGCAAATAACTTTGTTGTAATGGTGGTGCCATGGTATACATTTTGCAATCCCAACCACACTTCATGCGGTAGTTTGTTTGGACAATGCACATTAATGTCTACAATTTGACAACTTTAGCTTAGTGTCGAGGAATAGGATTTAAAATGTTTTTTTTTTTAACGGGAGGTGTCACACCCTATTGCTCAATTTTGCTAAAACTTTCACAGAAACACCTTTTGGGCCAGTTGCAAAAATTTTCTTAAAAATTGAGTTCAATCAATCGGTAGTTTTTTAGATATAAGATTTTTTTTGTTTTTTTTTTTCGCATGGGAGATGCCACACCCTTTTGCCCAATTGTCACCAAATGTGAATCTAAACCACGCTTGGAACCACTCAAACACCAGACACAAAATTTCATCAAAATCGGTCCAGCCGTTTAGGAGTAGTTCAATTACAACACACGTACAGAAGAATTATATGTATAAATATTTAATATAAGCAACATACAAGAATTTAAAAATTTGCCAATATTTTTTAACATTTCACCTTCTTAAGCTAAGAACGTGACTGACCAGTTACACATTTTTTTGGTCTATTATATAAGAGAACTTCGCTTTTTTTTTTAAATTTATGTTTTTGGTATGATTGACGTTTTCTGGATGAAAGAAGGAACGAGTTTTAGGATATTGAAAGAGAAGATCTCGGATTTTTAGTAAAGTTTGAAACGTCTTACGTTAGTAAGCTGATTACACGCTTTAAAAAACACAGATCTGTGAAATCATTCTGTTGGCAGAATACGGGATTCCTACGTTATCTCCTTTTCCAAAATCCCTTATTGGACATAATCTCTAATTTTTTTTATCTTGTTTTCCAAAATCTCCCATCTACATACATACTTATTAAATGGGAACCCTACCTAACACCTAATTTCAAAATACCTTTCGGACAAAATACCTTTTTTGATGGGCTGACCTTTGGACATAATTTTTTTGGTGAAAACACCTATGGGACAAAATACATTTTTTTTAAATCGCTTTTGTTAGAATACTTTCGTGTCGGGAAAAGGTATTTTCAGATTTCCAGAACAACTACGACGACGGTGTAGTTTTGGTGTTAAAATTAAGCAAATAACATAAAATAAACTTTGCACATACCCAACCTTGCACTTACTCCAAATCCTACAGTGACCCCAAGCAGGGGGGTTGCAGGGGGGCAACATGCCCCCCCATATGTTTTCAAATCCACATTTCCAAAAAGGTATTTTGCAAAAGGTATTTTGAAAAGAGGTATTTATCACTAACCCTTATTAAATTCCTCGTTAAAATCCCCTGTTCGCACAATTTAGAATGTGGGGATTTTCTTTTAGGGTCTTTTCGAGTAAGGGATTCCAGCACAGGGGATTATGGAACAGGGGATTTTGGAAAGGGGATTTTGGAAAAGGGATTTTTGAAAAGGAGATTTCATCACCAACCCGCAAAATACATACTAATGAAACTTGTGCCTATCTATCCCCTTAATTAGCTCACTTTTATAAATACACCTCTAAAAAAAGAAACTCTCCATGAGAAACCCACTTAGTTTGGTATCGTACATCGTATTTGCATTCATATCGCAAAATGCATATGGTTACCCAATGTCACATGTATACCTTTAACCATAAATATGTACCCATATAAGATCGCTGAAATGCAAAATGCCAATTTAATCATAAATGTCATACCAATGCAGTTGAGCATATTCCAACAGATCATGTTACCCGGCATGGTGTGCAGTGCACTGCACAGGCCAAAGGCGCACGTACTACATAACACACTAACGACTGCTCGTGGAATATAAAACATTAGCATATATACATTATACAAGTAATATGAAAAATGATAGCTGCTGGAAGAAAAAGAGTCGAGTTAATCATATCCAGAAGAAGTACCGTCTTGAGGCATTCTTTACCTTCGGAATGTTTTAAACGAAGTGCACACGAAGGGGTTGAACTCCTTTTTGTTTGTTCATCAGAGAAACACATTGCCCCAAGGAATTACGTACGAAAACACCTCAACATTGCTGAAAGGATAACGACAACGTCTTACACAATGCATGCATATACGCGCACCATATCCTGTCAGGTAGATTTTTATTATCCACCATTTAGGACAATATTACCCCAAAAGGAATTATATTTTGCCCTCTCAATTGTAAGGATTCCCGTGTGTCTTGAAAGAAGCCCTACCTTTAATACACTTTGTCTTGTATAGCTATATAATGTTTCAGACAAATTTCCATGCGTAGAACACGAAACAACCTACAACCTCACACAGACACAGTACCCAGCACTAAATGTTTAGCGGAATTTCATTTTTATTACACTTTCCGACCGGGACTATCAGTTGGTGTCGCTTTGAAATTCCTCAAATTGCTTGTGCTCTCTATCAGGGTGTCCTTATCTAAAAATACAACCACTCATATGCGATGCGTGTGCTTCTGATGTTGCGGCACACGCTGTTTTTCCTAAATAGTGCACTTAACAACGCACACACCTTCGAGTGTGTCTCTTGCTTGGGGCTGCCACTAAATAAACACACACGCTCCCTGCACCTAATTAAAACAAAATGTAATTCGTCGTGCACCCAAATACTATCTTATGGGGCCCCCCGAAGCATTTATAAACATTCGAAAGGGATCCGCATCGTCGTGTCGTTGTCTTGGTCTTCGTCGTCATCGTGGCCCCAGCATCCTTAGCATTTTAATCTGTCGAGAACTCGACAATAATTTTGTACCCGGGACCTAAGGGCTCAACATAGAGCGATAAATTCAAATGGAATGGCGGCTGACGGCAGCACATTGATGGTAAGCAGGCGTTAGTGTTGTCGCTGTGTACCGCCAACGGTGAGGGAAGAATTAATACCCTCTCAGGAGTTCGACCATTCGATTGCCGATGATAGCTGGAATTGTAATTAATACATTTGTTGGGGCTTTATGTACTTACGTATAGTATACCAAAAATACAATTTCCAAAATATTTTGTTACATTTTTTCGGGGTTCTTCGGTAATTATTTCACTTCATCTTTTTTTTTCTTAATTTGTCTTGGCGTTTCTTTTTTTTCTGTTTATTTTTGGGAGTTTATTTCTTTTCTTCTTCTTTTTTTTTGTTCTCAGCATAAACGACAGATTCGTGATGTTGACAGATATGTGAGCAGTTGTTGCACTTTATTTGGTTTCCGCTTATGTTTAGTTTGTTTACGGCTCAGGAATGCATTTCAATGCATTTCCTTTGTTGTCTTGGTAACATTAGATCTTTTGTTGTCCGGAAATGCGGCTTAGGGAGGTAAGTTCATTAGGCGTATATTGACTGGAAATTCAGTGCCTTGATTAATGGAGGTAACAAGTTGCATATGGTTGGATATTGGGCGTAACTTTTGAGCGATTAAATAGAACAATAGGCATTATTAATATAATTGGAGTCACACCCGACGCTTCCACTTTTTAAACAACACCACTTTATCTATGTTTGATTTAAGGCTCTTTTATGGAATAACAAATGTTCTCCATAAAATGTATAAACAATTTGGGTACAAATTTGCCACAAAAATTAAGGCGGCTTAAGCCTGTCATTTTGTTAAAGACTTTTTTCGCCTTAAGAGAGACAATTTTTCTTAGCAGTCTCGATTTTTTTTATATGTGAATCAAGAAACTGTTATTCTTTTCAACAAAATCTTAGCCCATTTTTTTTTTACTTATAGCCACATGTATCGACATTGACTCCTTTTACATCGACACACTTAGCCCAAAGATATTCCAACTCTTTTTAAGCCCTCCGAAAAATAGATTTTGTCGAACTCTGCGAAATATGCCTCAGTTTCGGCAATGACATCCTCGTTTGTTGTGAATCTCTTTCCACCAAGCCAATTTTTTTATTTTTGGAAACAAAAAGAAATCACATGGGGCCAAATCTGGAGAATACGGTGGATGCGGCAGTAATGCGTAGCCTAATTCAATAAATTTTGCCGTGCTGTGAAGTGGTCATTCGAATCCGCTTGTTGTCGACGGTAACAACCCATCTTGCCGATAGCTTTGCCATGCCCAAAAGTTGATGCAATATGTATAAATTCTGCACACGTTCAAATTGAGATACCTATGGTCTCTCTTATGCTTATCTTCACTCGCCGCCGGTCTGCCATGTCATGGATTTTGTTGACCATTTTCATCCTTAGTCACTTCAATTGAAAAGACGTTCTTTACCTACGACGGATGTACGATCACGCTTGAATTCATTAAACCAATATCAAAATGTTGTCATCAAAGGAAAAAGATTCCCATATAAACGGTGTCCAACTTTAAATTTCACTGCAGGTTTTCCCATCTAAAAACAAGAATCTAATCACCGATCGGTACCTACTGCACTTTTTTCATAATTAAAAAAATTTAAATTTGCTTACTTTCAACAGCTACTACAACAAAATTAATTAATGAATTTATCTAAAAAGTTGACAGGCGTTGTTTGACAGATGACATGGATGAAGGTCTAGGTATACCCGACTTCGGCATATGTATTTTGAAGTAACCTTTTTGTGACTATTGAACCTAGCTTTGCTTAGTATCATTAAATAACGGTGCGAAAATGATGCACATACCAAAGAATCTGTTTTTAGGTCTATGCAAGCCAAATTTTGTAGTGATAAGAATGCATGCAGACACCGAATTTTTGCGTGGCATAAGTATTTTGACGGACTCTTTGTGTAAATAATGTTTTTACACTTTTGAGCACGTGAAAACCAAACAACTTTTGTATTTAACTTTAATTGATATTAAACGTTGATAAAAAATAAAAATTGATTAAAAGTTATTAAAAACCATGGGCTGAGTTGAGTTTAGCTATCAGATCTTCAATGGTAGCAAAGTTTAACGCTGGGCAGTAAAAGACATTTCAAATGAGTTTAAAATGTGTCGCGTCAAACTGTGCACTATCAAATCAATGAGTTTGAAAAGCAAAATGACATAAAAAACTTAACGAGAGCAGGTGCTAAGCGCAAAACAACGCCTGGCTGGCCGTCGCGTCGCCGTCGCAAGGGAACATCTGCATAAACCAAAGGAGTTCCTTTGAGTATAAGTATAATGCTGGGTTTCCACTTGTCGATTTGAAATTTACAATTGACGTATTTTTATGCCAATTAAACAATTGGAAAGTGGAAATAGCGAAAAATTGCTTGTCAATGAATTGACTAACAGTGTTTGCCAATAACTGACAAAGAAACCACTGGACAAGTGGAAAAGCTGAATTGTCAAACAAAATGTCACTTTGTCTATAATGGACAGAGAAAATTTAATTGGCATCGAGTTCATAAGTTGGTCAATCAATTGACAAACGATTTTTTGCCAACTATTGGCATAAGTGGAAATGAACTGACGTTGGTGTCGTTCAATGACATACACGCGAAGGCTGTCAAACTTTGCCAATCAACCGCCATGTGGAAACCCACCTTAACTCATCAAAAAATATATTTTTTGTTTAATGGCAAAAGGTAGTAAGGCAAAAAACAAATACGGTTCGTTTGTCAAAAAGTGAGCCATGGTGGAGGCTCTGTCATGTTCTGAGGATGTGTTGCGTATAATGGGCTGGCTGACTTGGTTCCTATCGTCGACTCGATGAACCAAAGTCAATATTTTAGTACTGATAATGCCTTTCCTTCTGAATCATTTATCCCGCAACAGGATAATGCGAGTGCCCCATACCACAAAGCCCGGATGATAACTAACTTTTTGGAGGATGTTGGTGTTACCACTTTGGGCTGGCCACCTCAAAGTCTAGATTTAAAAATTAAAGAAAATGTCTGGTCCCGTTTTTTGGAATAGTTTTGTTAAATAAAACCAGGGAAGACACAATTTCTGAGGTCACTTTCCTTTGAAACATGAAATTACTAATTCATTTATATCTATTAAGTTTCTATGAAAAAATATTTGTTTGCTTATTTTAAGTTTGAATTAGTTATTATATAAAAAGGAAAAAATAAACAAGAATTCTTTATAAAGCCATTTAAAAGTTAAACTCAAAAATTGAAGATTTTTATTTTGTCAAAATACTTATGCAGACTAGTGTAATGCAAAAGGGAAAAAATGTTTTTTTTTTGGATACGGATACCGCAGGTTTTGTGATCATGACTTTCGCAACAATTTTAAGGTGGTATGTAAATGAAGGAAAATTAAATATATGGACGAAATGGTCTCCATTATGTCTACTGCTGTATAGTCCGACCTAACCTACGGCACTGAAAATGAGTTCAAAAATTAGGCGAAGAATCGCTGTTTTGGCGGAAACACTAAGGATCCAATTTTTAAAAAATGAGTCTAATCCGCAACATCTTGGACCCATATTTTCATGTTTAAGCTGATCTACTCTATTGGTTAGGGCTATAATCAAGTGGTTATACTTATTAATATTGTGGAAAATGATGCATATTTAACTAGTTGTCACACGCTTCGGCTGCCACGATTTGCTCCCAGACTTTTATTTTCGATATACTCTTTACTCAGGCTACACAATAATGCAAATATATTTCGGTTACCTCTCACTCAGACCGAAAAATTACTTCGGGCTCTTGGTCTACTACGAGCTATACACCAACATCGACCTGGTCAGAAAAGTCTCAATCTGTCGTCTAAAATGGCTAGCATTTGTCGCGACTGGAGGTGGAGGCAGTTAGCCAAAGATCGAGCGATGTATTAGTTGAGGCCCAGGTCCGCCACAGACTGTAGCCCCACCCAAGTAAGTATAACCTCTATAACCTGTTTGTTAGTTTCAAAAATTACAGAGGGGAGGACGCTTATAGTATTCTAAAACCCAAGTAACCTATTTAAACCTTTTAACACTTCTAATACAGAGTGGCGCACGAATCATGCTACAGCCAAACGTATAATAACTTTTTTTTTCTGTGTAAGTAATAGGCTTGTTTTTTTTTTTATTTTGCAGGTTACTATTTAAATTTATTAAAATGAATGCTTGGGATACCGAAAAGGGGATTTGGATAGTGCAGCGGTACCATGCTTTGCAGTCCATCATTTCGGTCCAAAGGGAATTTAGGCGGGAGTTCGGCGGCACTCCCTCGAGTAGATGGACCATTATAAGGCTGGTAAACATGTTTGCCGAATCTGGAAGCATCGCATGAAAACCGTACCATCGAGATCCCTATGTCTGGGTTCGAGACACAATCGCGGCTGTAGCATCGTCAATTCAGCAAATCCAAGCGTTTCGACTCGAAACTTATCGGCGCAAATGAGAGTTAGCAGACGGTCATTACAACGGATAGTTCATGATGACTTAAACTTGTTGCCGTACAAAGTCCGAATCACAAGTAAGTAAAAACCTCTGGGATTTGCCTATTCGTCTTGAATTTTGCCAAAAACTGATATAAATTGCTTGTTTATGTCTGATGAGGTCCATTTTGATATGAACGGCAATGTAAGCAAGCAAAATTGCCGTATATGGAGTTAATCTAATCCACAAATACTCCATGAGACGGAACGGAACCCACAACGAGTCACTGTGTGGTGCGCAATATCATCAAGGTGCATTGTAGGGCCATAATTCTTTGAAGAAAACGGCGTAACAGTCACTGTCAATGATGACCGTTATTTAAAGATGTTGAGGCAATTTTTTTTACCCAAAACTGCGCCGAAGACGTATCCGTTTCAACATCATTTGGGTTCAGCACGATGGAGCAACTGCACACATAGCCAGACCAATTATGGCGGAGCTCCAACGAAAATTCCCAAACAAATTAGTATACCAGGCACTCCACTTTCCTCGGGCCCCCAAAGTCACCTGATCTGACTGCACCAGACTTTTTTTTATGAGGTTATGTCAAGTAAGAGGTGTACAAAACAAAACCCACGAATTTGTCTGAATTGAAGCTGTCTATTAAACAATTAATTGAGGCGATCCCGACCTCAACCCTTCAGACCGCAATGAACAATGTTCTGATCGCATATGCGTGGATGAGCGTGGAGGCCTATCATCTTCAAAAACAATTAGTAATATAAAAATAAATTGAATTTTCTATACAATAAAAAAAATAATAAATGAAATATTTACATTGATTAAAAAAAAGTTATTTGAATTTCTTATTGTAGCACAATTAGCGCGCCACCCTGTATCTAGTTCATCATTCATTTGTAGTGTGGCCAAATCACTTTTTCAAACGCAAGATTCCTTACTCCAGATTCCTTCCTTACTCGTACCATTAATAAATTTAATTCACTAATAGACAGAATAATTTGACCATAATACGTCAAGTACAATGAACACGTCCCGCAGTTATTTAGTTAAGTATAGAACCTTTTATTACAGAGAAATCAATCTAATGTCTGACGTTTATGGGTTCAGCAGAGCTTAATTTTTCGAACGTGTTCTCCTAATCAATATATACGAACAAAGTTTGTGACCCATAAACATCGGTTCAATGAACAACATTCCCTCCATCATGTGTTATAAAACATAAATTACTTTATTTCACCATCTCCCCTATATATATAGGTACCGCAGAGCTTTTGTACAACAGCAACTTAACCTTCCTTCGCATCACATGTCGACTCAGACAACTGCGGGCTGATTTATATTCATTACAAATCCTTTATTTTTATTTTTTTGCGTGTAAACACAAAAAATTCGCAACCAAAATTAGGGAGCAGTCGTTGTTTTCATCCGGATCGGATATGAGAATCATACTAATTGGCCAACGACATTGCTGCCATAAATCCCAATGTTGGGTTTTGTTGTCTTGTCTGGTTTGGTTTCTCCATTATCGTTGGTCGTCTACAAACTACAACTATGGCTTGGTATAGTAATCACGTGCTGGGAACGCTCGATTAGGTCTGATTTATGTCATCATCATAAGCCGCAAGCTATGCTTAGATGTGATTAATAATAAATCAAACCCATTTGCAATTCCATCACCATAAGGGTTGGCGTTAATGTTATGTTTGCGCGATAGCGATTAGGAATTATGGAAATGGTGTCCGAGGCGCCAACGACATGTGTTGTACATTATGATTCATCATTTCATTTGATTATTCAATTCAATATACTGATGTGACGCGAGTGATATGAAATTCACTCGAGACCTACTTATATATAGATAGGTTATGGTTGCATGCAATTGCCACTTGTTTTAATTGAATTAATTGCAAAGTGCCCTCCTTGAGAAATGATTGTACCACTTTGTGGGCGACCGACATCTGCCCTTTGTACTGAATTTGAGTTTTCTATCAGTAATGACCAGTTGGACCTTGGAGATTATACAAGTAAAAGTGAAGATGCAAAAAAATGAGCAACCTCTAATTGGACATCCGTTGGTATAATCATTCTAAATTGAAAGAAAAAGGAAGGGGAGGGATATGCAATATGCATTTTGTTATGACATAATTGTCGACATCGTGTTCTGTTGTTGGTTTGTGTTGTGTACGACTATTTTTAGCTTGAGCAGCACACGTTCTACATTACGGGTTAAGAGTTCACGCTCATAAAACACAAAACACACCCAATTGATTTACAAAAGATACCTACACTAACTACGAGCAGGCACTATAAAGTATGTCACAGTACTTAATGCCACTGTTTAGCTTCAGTTCCGTGTACAGGCGACAGGCTCAGCTCAGGCTCATTATGCGTTGTTTGTTTTGGAGGCCACTGTATTTAACTGAAAATTCATTAAAATTCATTCCATGTCTAGTCATCACTCGGATGTATCCTCCCCTCGTTTGGTGATCACATCGTTGGGTGCTTTAGAAACTCATTTCAATACTAGTTATGATCTAAATGAATCCTCACGACAATTGTTGTAATGACAAGGAAACGCTAGAAATTATTGTTTTAACAGCAGCAGCGCCGCGCCGATCACGTTTGCATATCGTACTTTAGTGTACACCGCGATGCATAAATTTGACTGGCTTAATTGGTAATTATTATTGGTAATTGCGGTGAAATTCAAAGGAAATTTTAATTATTTACCATTGTGGGTGGTAGCCCTATTAGTGGGCTAATAACAACATACAGTTTGGAATTATAATATCTAGTCATGCTGGGGAGTAGTATATTATGCCATTAGGCGAAATAATGTGGAGCTCTATTGTACACGTACAGAATATGATTAAATTAATTGAAATTATTATTTGAACAACTTGTGCAGATGAATTGCTCAATCCAATCCAGGGTATTGAGGATGACAGATCCATCGCCTTGTAGGGGGGAGGTGGTATATTAAATCCCAGATCACTGCGGCCATAAGTGGGCCTATTGTGATGTCTTCCATTTATA
Source organism: Cheilosia soror (assembly GCA_949372485.1). Taxonomy (NCBI): domain Eukaryota; kingdom Metazoa; phylum Arthropoda; class Insecta; order Diptera; family Syrphidae; genus Cheilosia; species Cheilosia soror. The sequence continues at coordinate 53,632,112 of OX443562.1, read as the reverse complement.
GCTCATACATGATGCGGCGGTTTTTAAAAAAAACGGCTAGCTCTTTGGGTGTGCTTTTACCCAAAATAACGTTGACGTGTTATGGTTAAACCGTTGCAGTCACATAGTCTGCAAGCGTTGTCTTGTGCTAATACCCATTGTCATCAGGTGTTTTTTGACTCGACAGTGCCCTGTGGGAAATCCTGTGACCAATCGTATCTGACTTCTACTTAATTGTAGAAGTTATTTCGTTTTTTTGTGGAATTGTTTTGGCATGAAGTTTTTGGCTTGCCTGTTTCCTTCGGTGTTCCTCCAGAAATGGAGCTTTTCTCCGTTCAGCCAGGTTTTCAAACTACTTTTTATAGTGTTGATTGGTAGAACGCAGAATGGTCTTGGCATCATGAATTGAGATGCGGATCCTTTTCTGGCTAATTCGTCTGCTTTTTCGTTGCCTTCATAGCCACTGTGCCCTGGCACCCAGATCAGGTGAACCTTGTTTGTGGTGGCCAGTATTTGCAGGATTTGGAAGCAGTCCCAGACCAGTTTTGATGTTATTTTAAAGGCGTCAATTGCAAGTAGAGCTGCCTTGCTCCAGAGAGAATGTAAATGCTCTTATTTGTTATAGCCCTGTTTAGACTCTCTCCATAATGCAGATTTCTATTGCATGTATTTTGCCCTGAAATACGGAACTGCTTATATCCATACTAGCGAATAAGGACGTTTTAGTGCACGGACCGTATACTCCTTCATCTGTTTTGGAACCATCTGTATACCATACAAGTGAACCGTTGACAAATGTTGGTTTGTTCTGTTCCCAGTTTAGACGGTCTAGGAATGTACCCTTAAAGTTACGTCGGAAGTTATAACGTGGTAGACATTTATCTGTCAAATGTATTCCAAGTAGTTCATTTTGTCTGAGTTCTTGTAGCATCCATCGCGGAAAATATCCCACTATAGAGGAAGTCACTTTTGCTAAACCGCTAAAAGCTGGCGAATCTGATGGAGTGGATGAAATTCGACCAGAAATGCTCAAGGACTTAGATGAAGAGGGAGTTAAATGGCTCTCTCGTGTCATTAAAGTGGCCTGGGAATGCGGCAAAACTCCCAGCGATTGGGAGATTGAGGTGATTGTGCTCCTTTTCAAGAAAGGGGATAAAAGGTATTGCTCCAATTACAGAGGTATATCACTTTTAAGTCTCCCCGGAAAAGTCTTTGCCAAGGTGCTGGAAACGCCTTGTAGCCCTGTGATCGAATCACGATTAGAAGATGAGAAATGCGGTTTTCGTCCAGGCAGAAGCACAACCGACCAGTTATTCACTCTCAGAATGGTATTTGAGAAGGCTTGGGAGTATGCTACACCTTTTTACGCATATAAACGGCATATAAACGGGTAAACGGCGTTAAATCAATACCTTTTACCGTGGGCGTTTGATTTCGGCATCAGGGATGCCTCCTCTCCTTTTTATTACTTATATGGACTGGATGTTACAGCGCAGTCTTGACGAAGAACGTTTTGAATTGGGAGATCTGAGGATAAGTCATCTGCTCTTCGTTGACGACTTGGTCATCGTTGGGTCCTCTCAGACTGTACTTAGTGGATTCCTATTGAAACAGGTGGAGAAGTTTAAGTATCTCGGGGTCTTATTCACAAGTGATGGAAGCAGCAATGCCGAGTTTTCCTGTAGGATTGGACAGGCTGGGTCAATTTTGAGACAGTTTGGTCATTCTGTTATTAGAAGGACTGAACTTGGTGTCAAACCTAAGTTTTCAATCTTTAGTTCGGTGTTTGTCCCAACTATTACCTATGGTCAAGAGGTTTGAGTTATGACCAAAAGAATAAGATCGCGGATACAAGCTGCCGAAATGAGATTCCTCGAGCAGCTCCTTCTCCGGGCGGAGCGGTCCGTGCTTCGGTGGGTTGATCATGTTAAACGCATGTCCCTAACCAGGATCCCACGACGAGCTATGAAATCCTTACCATCAGGCAGGCGTCCTGTAGGTAGACCAAGGATGAGATGGTTAGACCAAGTCTATAATCTCTCGCATACCCGTATGGGGATTGCCCTTGATGATTTAGAATCGATGGCGGAGAATCGAGAGCTATGGAGGGTCCACTTGAGCAATCTACACTTGCGACCCATACTTAATGGACAAGCGGACCATTGAAAATGAATGAATGAATGAGTGAATGAAATTATTAATATTCCAAAGTTTAATATATGTACCTTCATTTGTAATGTTCATTCTGGAAAATAAAAAACGAAGGCGGTTTTGGGGCATGGTAATTAGTTTGGCTATGTTTTCGAGGATGGACTTTGCACATTGCAACGTTGTACTAATGTCATAAAGGATGTCACTGAGCCAAATTTAATTATTAAATTTTATTTCTAGGATTATTATCGCAAATAAAAAAAAATAGAATAGCAAACAGGGGAATGTATTTGCCACATGCCAACACTTAAATGGAATCGTAAGTTTATATCACAGACAATATCTTCCCTATCTTTCTTATACGAGTTAAAAAAAATGAGGCACTGATCATTCCCAACTAGAACTTTACAAAAAAAAAAACACATAACTCTTCGTCATCATTCTATCGGAAGATGCTATAATTTTTGCAAATGGCGGCAAATGTCAATTCTACTTTCGACATTTGTGAAGATACAAAATACACTTCAAGACATGACCTGCTATACCTATAGATTTGTTTGCGGAATAATTCGTCGGTAGTTTTGGCGAAGCGTGAATTTCGGCCAGATTTCCCAACTGGACAAAAGCTACGACGTTTATCCACTCACCTAGCCCGCCCCGGAGCAGTCGTTCTGCTGATAACATTGCAGCTGTGGCTGAAAATGTCGCAGAGACCACGTGCCACGACAGACGACGTTCCACGCAATTGGACCTCAATCGGCTTGTACGGAGAATTGTTGTAAAAGATTGTAAGATGTTCACTTACAAAGTGCTGATAGTGCATCAGTTGTTAGGTGTTGATCGCCAAGCGCGCGTAAACTAAGCTCCTGAATCTCGACCACGAGAGAAACAACTTCTCATCCAAAATCATCATGAGCGACTAGGACCATTTCCGTCTCTGTGGATATATAAAAGAGCAAAATGTTTGCTCCTAAGGCACCGAAAATCCGCATATAACCTACGAAGAGCCATACCACAATCCAAATTATGGCGCTAATTTTTTCGAAAACGAATCGGGCCAAATGACTACGAGCGCTCAACGACTTTCTTCTTCCACCATTTAATGAATTGAAACTGGAGGACATGTGTTTTCAAGAGGACGTGGCAACGGCGCATATTGCACGAGCCGCAATCGAAATTCTAAGGGCTGCATTTCCTGGTCGCCTACAATTTCTCGTTTTGGCAATTTCAACTGGCCTGCCAGATCGCCTAATTTAACCGTTCTAGACATTTTTTTTTGTAGGGTTTTTTGAAGTCACGGATCTATGCTCAAAAGCCTCAGACTCTTGAAGCCATCAAAGAGAATATCCACCAAGAATGCGACGATTTAGCGCAAGTTCTGGCAAGAGCGATGGAAAATGCCACAAATCAAGCCCGAATGGTTATCTATTTACTCCGCCGACAGAAAAAAATGTAAGACATCAAATAAACATTATAAAGGGTTTTTCAACAGGGACGCTACAAAAGTAGAGCGACAGGGACAGCAAATGACACCGAATTTCTTGCCGCTCTTCTGACATTTCTCTTCAGTAAGGTTTGCCATTTCATGATGAAAAGATATACGAGTCAACAACGAGTCGAAATTATTAAAATTTACTACTGAAATTCGGAGTCAGTGGCCTCAACGTCCAATTTATGGTCGTTATAATCGTCCTAGCAGATCAACAATTGAGCGTCTAGTGGAAAAATTTAAATCCAAAGGCACAGTCGTGCGATTTGACGCCGTTAGACTATTTCCTGTGGGGCTACGTCAAGTCTATGGTCTATGCCAACAAGCCAGCGACGATTGATGAACTTCGTACGAATATCGAACGTGAAATTGCAGCAGTATCGGCCGATTTATGCTTGAAAACCGTCGAACATTGGGTTCAGCGTCTGGACTTCTGCAAGCGTGCCCGTGGTGGCCATGCAAAAGAAATCGAGTTCCATACATAATGGCATCGAACGAACTTTCACAGGAATAAAGAATTTCATTGATATCCAAAACCGTTTTTGTTTTATTTAAAAAAAACGTTTGTAGCAACCTGTACAAAAGTAGAACCATCTTTTTCATTCATAAAAACTGCCAGCCAAAAGTGAAATATTGGCCAAAAATTGAGAGAACAAATTAACATCACGGTGTCTTGCTTCAACAGATACCACTGTATATCTCGCAGCAGCGATGCCAAACCTAGCCCAATTGTGAAATTCTAGTACTATTTCATTCGATCTAGCACTGTAAATTGACATTTTAGCACTGTGTTTAATTTATATTTTCAAGCATTACACATTTAATTATTGCTGTAAAACTGTTTTTCTGTGAAAATTTAGTCAATTATTTAAAACTTCAATTTTGTTTCAGTATTTTGTACGTCAAAAACGTCAAAACATTGCAGATATATACTAAAGTCATTTGGTCTGGCCCTGTACTAGCCCTAAAATCACATTTCTGGCTCTAAATCACATTTTTGAGTTGGCATAGCTGTCTCGCAGTCTATGGTAAAAAATCGACGAAAAAATAACCAAATGCTGTCTTTAAACTTGCAAACGAGAAATGGAACTCGTACTTTAGTGACAGGTCACTGGTCCATCGGTACAATGACTATAATACTTGGCCTACAACTCACCAGGCTGGGAAAGAAGCTGTACAAGAAACGTGCACCATCCAAAACCTTCTCTGTGAATGCCCAAACAATTCGATTCCGCTATCTCGGAAATACACTTTTTAGGGACACAGACCCAGAGATCATAGTTATGTTTCATAAAATATATCATGGGAGCGGTTTCTTTTTAAAACTCTTACTTCTTGAGCGGAAGCACATTTGAATTCATTAGTCATTGTTCAACGAATTTGTAATTCAAAGACTTCGCATAATTTTGGCACTAAACTAACCAATACGTTGACCGAAACTATACGCGAAAGGCAATTCGCTACGCATTTTAAATAAGGTATAGCCCAAAATACGCCTGTATGTTTATTTTACTCAACTGTATCACAATATCTACCTAAGCAAAACGAATTCTTACCAAAAATAGACAAAAAAAAAAACTCATTCCAGTCAAAAACGCCATCCAAGCATTCAAATATAGCGTATAAGGAAACGATGAAGCATTCATAAATAATTTTCATGTGCCATAGGGTTTTCCCTAGTCAACGGACACGATGCTCAATTTAGTGGCAGGTATTTTTAGAACAGCAACACCATATTGCCGATGAGTAAGAATTTTCATTTTTCCTTGTCAAATATAGGTAATCCCAAAAGTAAAATTTATTTCACACATTAAATTAAATACTGTAGAGAGTAATAAAGAATCCAACGGCAGTCATAAATTTTAATCACACAAAGGAATTTTTAAGTCTTTTATTGGCATTTAAAGATCACAGGAAACCAGGAAGTAATTTCCGCCTGGCCCTTTATACATATATTTTACAGTTTTTCGAATTAAGACGGACGGTGCACTTGTTTCGACACTGCAATGCTATATGGACCCGCATTTTTCTCCCCCCTCAGAATATTAAGATTGATGGTGATTTTTATTATTCAATTTTGGAGACTTTTATTTTTTCAATGTCGGGGAAAACGTGCAGTGATTTGCGGGTCGAAAATGTAACACTTGAATTTTTATTTTTTTTAAATTTCAAGGCATAGCCTTTAATTCTAATTATGTTAATGAAAAACACATTAAAATGCATGTTCTATTACATGTCGGGCACTTTACAAAACTCCCCTCATTTGTAATTGATTTTTTATTTTATTTTTTATTTTCTTAATTTCACGCTAAATGAAATGTTATTCTACGAAACCATAAAGTATGTGCATGCGATGAGCTTACGAGAGTATGTGTTGGAATGTTTCCCATATCTTTTTGATTTCCGACAAAGAGACGAATTTTTTTTGTTTCTTCTGAAAATGTTCCTTTAATTGCGTGGAAACCCTTTCGTGGTCAGACTTTTCTTCATCATGTACAACACGCATTTGGAATATTTTAAGGGCAATTTTTTCACAGAATCTGGAGTAAATTTCAATCGATTCCCATATCAAAATGTTGATTTATGACATCGGGATGCTTGTAATGATTGTGCGGCATGCGACTGCTTTGATAACGATGTACAACGCCTGTGATTTGATGAGCAACATGCATTGTATTAGACCAGCAATAACATAGTTGAAGTAGGGATTTATGAACAATTCGAATGTACAATGACAGAGGGGGAGTTGCGATGTCAATGTGCTATTGAACATGCGGCCGGGCGTTAATTTACAATTAAATCAATTGCGTTGCCAGCATTTTCAAAAGATAAAAAATGATTGATTAAGTGTTTGTTTTCATTTCAAGTAGGTAGGTACTTGTCTTAGTTGTGGTAAGTGTGCGTCTGGCTCGGAGTGTATAAAGCAATTAAATCGTAAAAACAATTTTTATTTCATTTCGTATATTTTTCAAGCGGTGCAGATAAAATAGTATTGTTGCCACTATAAATGCACCCATTATGGGCGGAGTGTCCCAGAGTAGATATTATAAATACCTACATTTGCTGGTAATGTCACTTTTCGAAAGTCAAGCAAATGAAATAGTTACGAATGACCATTTGAAAATCAAGAAACTTTTTGAGGGTAATGTTCTAGTCACTTGTGTTTATCGTAGTAGAAAAGTTGTTGTTGACAATTGTCATAGTCAAGGGAGGCCTGATACAAACGAAATCCGGTCGAAAAACGAATTATCCTCATCCTATTGGAAGAACCGAACGCTAAAAAAATCCTCAATAAAAACTTCGGACAAACTATACAACGCTTCTTTTTGAAAAGAATTTTGAAATTACCACTAAGCAAGCCTTATCGATAGAGACCGGAGCTGAAGATGGGCATTTCTACACACTAGATCTACATCTTAGGTATGTCAAGAAAGCATTATTCCAATACAATGGTACACGGTTACCACATCAACTAACCGAAACTAACTCACTAACTTTTTTGAGTAAAAGAAATAAATAATCACCCCTATCATGGAATCCGCCGGGGGGAATCGTTCACGGAAAAGAATATTTTGGTATCGTCGAATCCGAAAAGTGAAGAGAAATCTGGAAAAAAAACCACACCCTACCAATAGTATGTGTTAATATTATGTACCTACCTATATGACATAATAACTGTTCAATTTGCGGATTCGACGATACCAAAATATTCTTTTCCGTGAATAATTCCCCCCGGCGGATTCCATGATAGGGGTGAATATAGGAAATCGGTTTGGTTTACACTGGGATCAGAACTTATCGCAAGAAAGGGACTGGAACGTTAAAAAGCAGATGCACGTCAAGAAACAGAACGAAGATCTAGGGAAAGTACCACAAGAATTTACAAGTTCCTGGATTACTAGAAAAGAACAGCAATCTGGGTGATCACACAATCCGTCGTATTTGGAATTTTGCTACGAAATCCGAAAAGAACTATCACAGAATCCGTCGTAGTGAACATTTTTAATCCGTCGCGTCGTAGTGGAACAGTTCTTTCGGGGTTCGTAGCAAAATTCCGAATACGACGAATTCTGTGATCACCCAGAATATCTCATCGATGATGAGGCCCTGAGGGCCTTATTTTGCTCTGTTCAAGTTAAATTTTTAACGATTTGAATCTTAAGTCCACAATAAATCAACAGTTGAATAAATATGGTGGCGGGGGGGCATGCTTTCCGAAAGCGTCATGGGGCCATATTTCGAAATATGGCCTGATGTCGCATTGCCTTATACCACGGCACCTAAATTACCCGACAGACGACTGTTTACGTCATTGTTGTAAGTTTTTACTTTTCAACAAAAATTGAATAAATGTATTACAGTATAACAAAAGTTGAAAATAAAGAACATTTTACTACTACTACTTCTACATGTCTAGCCTTAAAGCATAGTTGACTTAAAATATTTAAAGAGATCGATTCTACATATAAGCGATGCCATATAAGTGTCGTCACTAGAACTTGCATCATCGTAGGGAAATATGTTAAAATTCTTGCCGAATATTTAAACTATTTTTGCATGAACAAGGAGGAGAATAGAGTGAGAAGCTGGTTCCTAAATCACGTGGTCCCATGCGAGACTTTATACTGGGTTGGTTAATATCGGGTCATTCATTTCGTGGTTTCAAGTTGGTTGCGCTGGCATTTGACACATGTCAAAGCCAGCTGTCATTTGAAGTGTCATAATATTAGTTGAATGTTTGCCATTTATGATTATGGATCGCTTAACAATACAACAACGCGTTATTCATTTTCATTCATTCATTTTCAATGGTCCGCTTGTCCATTAAGTGGGTCGCGGGTGTAGGTTGCTCAAGTGGACCCTCCATAGCTCTCGACTCTCCGCCATCGACTCTAAATCATCAAGGGCAATCCCCATACGGGCATAGGAGAGATTATGGACTAGATCTAACCATCCTTGGTCTACCTAGAGGACGCCTCCCTGATGGTAAGGATTCCATAGCACGTCGTCATTACCCAAACCTCTTGATAAGAGTTGGAACAAACACCGAATTAAAGACTGACAACTTAGCTTTGACACCAAGTTCAGTCCTCCTGATAACAGAATGACCAAGCTGTCTCAAAATCGATCCAGCCTGACCAATCCTACAGGAAAACTCGGCATTGCTCCTTCCATCACTCGTGAATAAGACCCCGAGATACTTAAACTTCTCCACCTGTTTCAATGGGACTCCACTAACATGCAGAGTGCATTGAACAGGCGTTCTAGAGACGACCATCACTTCAGATTTGTTCACATTTACCTTCATCTCAGCTTCAACACAAACGGCTACAAACCGATCGAGTGCGCGCTGAAGTTCAGTCTGAGAGGACCCAAGGATGACCAAGTCATCAGCGAAGAGCAAATGACTTATCCTCAGATCTCCCAATTCGAAAGGTTTAACAACGCGTTAAAAGTTAAAAGTGGTGATTCAAACGTAACCACTTTTCGCGCATTACACGATGATTATGGTCGTCATTATCGACCGACTACGCAAGCAATCAGTAAAATTGTGAAGAAATTTGAAGAGAGTGGAAGCGTTACTGATGTAGGAAGGCATGTGCATCATCTTAATGCACCCTTAGTCGAAAATATTGCTGCTGCAAGTGCAAGTGTTGCTGATGATCCGAATTTATCGATTTTCTGGCGTGATCGAAGTGATCGAAGAGGTGCCGTTGCATCCAGACTGACTGTGACTGTTTGGTGTGCTCTATGGTCGATTGGTGTCATTGGTACTTATTTTTTCGAAGATGCCAATGCGCAGACAGACGGTTACAGTCAATTCGGAGCGATATAATCGAATGATAACCTTTTTTTTTTTTGTTATGGTTCCAACAAGACGGGGCAACAAGCCACATGACCAAATTTGGCTTTATTGCGTGAGAAGTTTCTTGGTCGCGTAATTTCATGTTTTGGCGACGTCAATTGGCCACCAATATCGTTCGATTTGACACCATTAGATTTTGTTCTGTGGAGCTACGCAAAAGACCGTGTTTACGCGAATAATCCCCGAACTCTAGAAGCATTCAAAACCAACATTACTCAAGCTATGGCCGAGATACCGCCCGAAATGTACGAAAAAGTGGTTAAAAATTACCTCAAGTGAATCGCAAGCTGCGAATCTTCCCGAGGCGGCCATTTGAATGATATTGTTTTTCACACTTAATGGCAAAGTGCAAACTTTATAAAACAAATAAAATTTTCATCAAAAATGTATCGCTGTGTGTGTTTTATTTAGCTTTACCTACTTTCGAAACCGAAAGTAAAAAAGGAAAAATGAATGGCCCTTTATTAAAAAAAATCGGCAATCACACTAATTACCACTTTACGTAGAGCATACAATTTTTCTTCAATTATCAACTACCTACTAACTAACTAACTAACTATATAGTAGGGCACAGGGTCTCAAAGGCTCTGTGGCCTAAGCTAGAAAGGAAAAAATCTTTAGAATTACTAAAGCTCAGCAGATCAAGGCTAAGAATGGCAATAGGGATACTCCGGGCACTGTCCTCTAAGGGACACGCTATGAGATTAGGTCTAACAGATACAGACATGTGCAGGTATTGCGAAGACTTACAGGCCACAGAGGATATTACCCATCTCCTCTGTGAATGTCAAGCTATTGCTCGGTACAGGAGGAAATACCTTGGTAGGTACTTCTTCGACAATTTGAAGGAGGTTGGCCTCGCGAACAAAATTGAGGCAATTTTCAGGTTCTGTAGGGAAATTAATTGTTTGGGCGAAGTGGTTTAGGTTATTTGACCGTTATGGTTCCCCAGGGATGGCGATGGGTCCAATATGGTGCCTAGTCATATGTGATGAACTCACACCCTATTCAACCTAACCTAACTACCTATCGTAAATCAACAGGTTACAATCCCTGCTAAGAGTGTCGGGCTCTTGACCTATTCCTAGGACCACTTTTAATCCCACCGCGTACTTGAAGGCTCTGAATATGCAAACATGTGCAAATTCCTTTATATGCATCGAGGGAAATGATGGAATCAGCCCTTAATAAGGTCGAAAAATGGGGCTAAAGAATGTAGACTTAAAGTCAACCTGGAAAAACAGAATAGGTACTCTTTAGCAGACAGTAGAAGATACCACCCTTCAAATTGACAATAGCTTGCTGGAGTGAAGCTTCTCGGGTTGCGCTAAATATCTTGGTACGGTACTAAATAAAAATGTACCACCGGAAACTTCACGCTTAAAGAAAGACTCACAATGCTCGCTTTATTAGCAAAGGCACGGCAGACAAAAAGTAGGTTTTTGAAACCATCAGCATTCATGCATTGGCTATAACCTGTTAAACATCATCGCTGTCAAACGCAAACCCCTTCTTCCGTATGGAATTCTGGTTTGGTGGGAAGCAAACACGGGCTTTGTTGCTAATAGTGTTTACGCACTACGACCACGGCCGCAGATAAAAATTCGCTTCGGCTCACTAGATACTACCGCAGGGCTCAGCTAGTATGTAGTAAATAACATCATTCAACTTCTACATACCCTGACAGGAAGCACCGGAAAATTTAATTTCAATATACGAATGTTTCCATCAAAATTTCTGAAGGTCATGCCCTAAATATGGCTCTGCGATCTCCAGACACATACAGTGTGTTCCATACTTAAAGCTATATACACATTTGAAACTGCGCAACTACTTGAAATGGTGTCAATATCCAAGAAGAATATTACCATCTACATTATAAGTGGACGCAGTGTTACTGAGCGAGAGGTCTTATAAGGTTTGATCCCCGGAAAAGCACAAATAAATGTGCCACCTCTCGCGAACATCTGCCAAACATCCAAAAGTATAACTGTCCTGAGAAAGCACCTGAATTCACCCGTTCGGACTCGGCATAAAATTGTATAGTTCCCTTCCATTCGTCCCAAAAATAAAAACTCACACACGTTGTGAAAAGATAGGCCGTATGTGACAACTGTTGGCTAACTATTAATAATCAGGGGTCGAATCGCGTCCTCCGTGAACGGATCGGCAATCGTACGAACAAGAATTACGTGACTCGTCATACGAACGAACGTATTGAGATTGTGTCACACGAATGCTCACGGAACGTAATTATTTGATTGGACGTAGTAGTTGTAATAGATTAAACTTAAAATAGTAATAGTTTCAACGTCAAATTAATGTCATTTAAAAGAAAAAAATCCGCAAAAGCAAAGTTTTCATATTTTAAAAAGATAATTTTAGAGGCTTCAATGGAGCCGACGTTGTTATTTTACTTAAGTTCTTCGGACTAAAATGACAATAATGAAAAAATTGTTCGCAAACAGCTAAGGAATAACAGCAATCCGCTTTCCTTACAAAGCAAAGCGTGAGTTCAATTGAAAACCATCTGTGATTCTCGATTTTGTGGCTGCCTTCGATGTACAAGCTGATGGACAAACAATGCTTTGTTCGCTGCGACTGTCTGTGGAATAGCCCTCAAGCAACAAACGAAGGGAATCCTCCACAGGATCTTTGGTACCAGTACTTCTTGGTGTTGTTAAAATATTATTATTAGGTTCCGAGTCGGGTAACTGTGGACTACCAAAAGTTTTAACATTTGAAAGTCCCTTTACAGATGCTTCCAATCCAGTTGCTTCAATTAACAAATTTTTTTACATTTTTCTTTAATATTTTTCGCATAACACAAATTACCTACGAACATTAAAAACCTATCGAATGACATTTCGATTGAACGTATACGTTCAGGCATCCGTTCAGCCAAGTGGTGATGCCAAATTACGTTTACGGATATACGTTCACGTATGCGATAATGCCAAACACACATTTTACGAAAACGAGTTACTCGTTCACGGAGGACGCGATTCGACCCCAGGTGTCATAGCCTTACATGACTAAATCTGAACTAGGCAGAAGTTGTCGCACAATGCTCATTCGTATAACCGTGTCAGACCATGTTGGGTACCTACCGCGAGAATATAATAAAAGTGCCGACGTTCTGGCCAAAAAAGGAGCCATCTTTGTCAAGTGAATGTTACAACGATTAGGTAAATGAACTATGCATAACCTAAATTTCACGAGAAAACGTTTGCGGACAATGCTATAGTTCTTGATTAAATCATCATAATAGACGACATAAGACTGTCAAACTTAGAAGGATACATGGTTTGAAATGTCTTGTGAACAAAGTTAGATCGAAAAAACCTGGAAAATCATCAAAACTCAGAGGATCAATAAGGATACTCTTTGGTCATTCAAAGTACGCTATGATATTATGTTCTACGAACATGGATACATATAGCTACTGTGATGACCGTAAATATTTGTTGTTTCTTCAGGGTGCTTCAAATAAACCATAGAAAATGCGTCTCACAAAACAACGAAAAATATCCATTGCTTTGCGTATAGGTAAAAGCTATAGAATCCCCAAATAGACAGTTGCCCAGTACGTCCACTTTTATGTACCATCTCTGCATTTCACATCTATACTCAACAACGGCTCTGTTAATTAATGTTAAATGCTTTCCAAATAGTTTCATAATTTACATAAGATGCACATTTAAAGTGCTGCAGACGCATATAGTCCGTTCAGAATGTCTGCATTGACCGCATTTCAGAGAGATACATAGCGCCACATATCTAATTGGAGAGAAGAGAAACATTTCTCATTTGTTTCTCTGAAACGATTTTTCGAATGTTTACTCTTCTAAGCGATGGTATTTTATTCGTCTTTGAACTTCAAATAGATCTACACGCTCTTTGATTTCTAATTAACTCCGGTACTAGAAAATAATTAGAAATCCAATCGGCAAGCGCATTGAAAAACCAACAAAAAGAAGGAAAAGGAAAACCAAACCATATCGGATTTCAGACAATTGTAATCCGCACCAACTTATTCACACTGTGTGGATGGTGGTTTAATTTCGCTATGGTTTTGATTTCCTTCTGGTGATGGCGTTGGGCTAAACCATACTAAAATAGTTAATTATCTCTATGAGACAAGCAAAAACCCACAAGAATGAAATAAAAAACCTCAAGGAGAAAAGAAAACAACATGGAAATCTCATGGATGCATATTGACTTGCACGACATTCAAACCGGAATCTAAACTGTGGCTTTTTGCCACAACTAATGATGGTGCGGTGATGTTGTTACATTTAAGTGAATGTATAGTGCAGCATAAGTAAATTAAAGAAAGAAAAATGCTTTAAAATCAAACAGCTAATGAAAGAGATCACAATCAAAGTCAAATGGCATCGCGGTTGATGCATATAATAAAAGTATCTGCGCTAGAGTCTTTTGTTATCTAGATGCCGAGTTTTTATGCAAATGGCTGCTGCAGATAGGAATTTGATTGAATAAGGAGGTCATTCAGACTCCTACGTACGGTGAACCTTGAGACGGGCCGGCACTAGTACGACCTACGCAAGAAAATAAATCTGGATGCCTAGAAGTCCGCTTATTTTTTAGTTTTTTTTTTTTGTCCACTACTCCGTTATCGTTATCCGATCGTTGGATATGTTCCGATAGAATTGGAATGTGGTGAATTGTTTTTGAGCTGTTATATAGTGGATAACAAAATTAGGATACAAAAATATACTTTAGCGTTACTAGGCACTTAGTTTCCATTAGCGTTCATTATGTACATACACTTTGGATGGCTGCAATTGGAAAGCCACTAGTACGCCTAAGTGTATAGAGGAGACACTTTAAGTATATAGTTGTGCAACCATAATGCTATTCGTTTGGCGGAGCCGCAACTCACGAATAACGATGGCGCAGTAGTCATTAATTTGTTGAATTGCAGTCGTGTGCAGAGCAGAGGTATCTAGCCATTAGAAGGATTATAGGAATTAAATGCCGCAATATGAAAAATATTAAGGTGTCCGAAGAAACTTTAAGCACACGTTATAACATTGATGCGGATTAAAACCAAAGAATGACATCTTAATTTGAGTTCACATTTATCAAACTTAACACTGTCATTAGAAAGACTCCTTTTCTATAAAGCACAGGTTAGACCATAGGTTGAATTACAACATCCGTGATTGAGTAATACTTCATGCAATTACACATCTGGCACATAGTTCAAGGACGCGGTAATTCCTTACCAAGTCTTGAATAATGCTTGGTTCCAAAATATTCAATTGACCTACTTGACAATATGCAGAGACGAGAAGTTCGACTAATAGGAGATCCAACAGTAACATCAATGATCTTTAATCAACTTTCAAATTAGTATTTACAACTATAGTAGGTAGGTACGTACTTTTTCACACGATTTTTGCAGAAAAAGAGTCAAATTCGGTTTGAAAGCAATTCTGTATTTTTTTTTTAACAATTTTGTGAAAAAAACCATGTAAATACAAATTAAAAGTAAGATAGGTAACATGTGTTTAACCTCTTTTTGCAAAGAAGATGAGTGGCTGAGCTATCTGCCAGTTACCACCAAGCTTGGGTATTCTATAGGCTAGAAGGTTACGCCTCCAGAGGGACTCCCCATCCCACTGTTATTTTCCCACTGCATTGCCATTGTTTCAAATGAAGTGTCAGCGGCGTCAGAACCACTGGATATAGCTATTAATGACTTTGTGAGGGTTGCAAAGGGTAAATTTCTCCCAACACTCATCTAAAAAATTGATAGAGTCCTCAATATCCTCGACACTTTGACCAGAAACTGTAATCTCACAATCAAAACCTAAAATCGGACCTGATAATTTTAACAAACAAAAGGAAGATACCACCTTTTCTTGCCATCTTCTACAAACCGCTGGTCATATCAAAAGCTTTATGCCGACCTGATCGTAGCAGTGATTTTCAAGCAGAGCTCTTAGCAGTGACAGCAACTCGTTAAACTGGAAGGCATCACCTTCTTTATCATCAGTTAGGCAGCTATAAAAGGAATAACCGCAACGGAAATGAAATCGAAACTCGAGAGATGCTGCCATGAAAAGCTCAAGGTTTTTGGAACATATATTATAAATCTCTTTGCTAGGTCGGTGGACTTGAAGAAAGTGTCAATTAAATAGTGGACGAATTAACATTACATAGACCGATAACTGATTCAGAATAAGCTAATTCTTCGGTGAGAGTGCTTCCTTAAACGCTCAAACTTGAGGCAACGAAAGAAGTTAGTTACAAGGAGGCGAACACCAGATGGACATCCATAGCAACTTGTTTCATCACAAGAAAGATATGGTCAGTCTTCAAAGAAGGACCTAGAGACCTATGCTAGAGGATAGAAGAACCCTTTCCATTTTCGTCTGAAAACTGTGGCACTGTGGGAGATCTTGAAGTACAAAGTACTTTTTATGCTACTGCCTAGTCCTCTAATATAAATAAATTCCTTATAAGGAACTTCTGTTTCTTACTTGCTGCTTGGTATACTGATGGCTTACAAGTAAGGTCGTCAAATGCTGTTTTTTGATAGGGCTCTGCAAAACGCAAATGTTGAAAAAAGTCCAAGGAATTTCCGAGACTCGACACCTTGTTATTATCCTTAGAGTTGCATATAATATAGTTTTCATCGTTAGTAGCTCTGTATGGAAAGGGAAAAAATCGGGATCTAGACAAAACTGATCCAAATGCGTCCCGCGCGATAATGGAAAGAATACGATGCAATGTAAAATTTAGAATTAGATCTTCCGAAAAGGAGATGCCAGATGTACTATCACGTGAATTTGGAATCTTTCTAGAGTAGATTAGATATTGCGCAGGGCATGTGTAAACATGGAAGGAATATCTTTAACAGACCCGTTTAGCTGCCCGAGTATGTGGACAATATCGACAATTTCCTCTTTGATATTTATTTAACGCGCAGGAAACATACCTAAGAAAGTACCTAAGGAATAGTTGGTATCTTTGAAAAATGTGTTTAACGATCAATGATCAAATTTAAAGTAAAGTGCTGGCATCTCAACACAGATCATATAATAGAAGACTGAGCCACTATCTACGGGACAAAACATATTTCTTGGCTAGCAAATCCTTAATTATAATCCATACCGCCCAGAACTTCTTGTCTAACATATGCAACCACTTTCTAGCAGTATGATGCTATATGCGTAGCGTATGGCCCATTCTTACGCTGAATTTAGATGAAGCTATAAGCATATTCAACGGCAACAGAGGTTGGGACGCATTACAAAATTTCAAGCTGATACGATGAACGGTTCGTGAGTTAAGAAAAGCGCCCCTTAAAAGGGGTAATCCCCAATAACTCGGAACATAGGCAAAATTTACAAAATTGGAAAAATTATATTATTTTCTTATAATAATAAGAGTACACTAGCCGAGTTTGAAGTCAATGCGATGAATAATAAACACTACAAACTTTGACGCCCCCTTTTACCCTTTTAAGAGTTGAATTTCCTTCCTTATTCCTTGTATACATCATAAAGGGAACCTCAAATGCAAAATTTCAGCTTTCTAGAGCAAAGGGTTTGGCCTGGGCGTTGGTGATCATCAGTCAGTCGTAAACTGCATTTTTATATGTTATGAGAAAAAGATTTTATGTTGGTTTGTGTACACTTCAAAAACTCAAAAAGTTTTGCACCGATTAAGTTAAAATTTTCAGAAAATCTTTCATATTTGCCCGAGATAGTTATTGTGAAGTTTAGCCAACATTTGACAAAGGGGCGTGGCACCTCCCATACAAAAAAAAAAAAAACATTCAAAATCTTATATCTCGAAAACCATCGAATCAAATTTACAAACAGCATTAGGTATTGGCCCGGGAGTGTTTCTGTGAATATAGAAAAAATTGGACAAAGGGGCATGGCACCTCCCATACAAAAAAAATAGCAAACGTTATTCTACGACAATCATGGAAGCCAAAGTTTTTAAAATGTGTAACATTGATATGCATTGTCCTAATAGACAAGAATCTTATTTATGTAATACGATTTCTGGAAAAAAACAAAAATGGTTTATACCACAGAGCATTACAATAAAACAATTTATTTATTTTGCACTACTAACTAAATGTGCAGTGGGTTCGCTAGTATTTTATAAAAAATGTCGCCAGTGAAATGGAAAAAATTTAGCCTGGACAGAATGGACTAGCTGCAAAGGCTTTCAGCTCAGAAAATAATATTACATAGTATGTACTGCGAAATGTCATAAACCATTCTTCGTAATAAATGACAATGTTTGACTTCAACTCATAATTTCAGTGTCGTTATTGTTAAAAAAATAAAATTATGTACTTCTTAAAAAAAAACCTTATGTACTAGTACTACATAGGTGCTGGTATTTCAGTGTGGATGTTGGCCGACGATTTTTCCTGGTTTTTCACGAAAACCATTTTTCTTATTTATCGAAGCAGGTATTCACCCATTCTGTCGGTTGAGTGAATGCCACTTGAAAGCAGCAAATCCGCCCATAAGAATCCCTGCAAAGGGTTTCTCAAAAGCAGAGTATATCCATTAATGAGTAGGGACACTCTCCACGTGTTTCTTATCAGTTTACAATTTGCAGTACACATACACGAGAAATAGACGGCACTAAAAGTGCTCTAGTAAAAGAGGGATGGAAGAGTAGTCGAACTATTTCAAAATGTGGTACAGGGTGTGACGTAAAAAAAAGCAAAATCAATTTGTAATATTTCTTATTGAACATTTTATATCTAATATATATTCACATGTGTGCTACACTTAAATATTTTTGTTTGTTGGTACATTTTTTGTTATTTTTATTGAACTGTTTTAGAATAAAGTAAACCCGTACTCGTACGTAAAATTTGATAAGAAATTCCTTATTTTGATTTTTGCAACAGTTGTAATGAAATTCATTTTTCAAAAAGTTAAAAATATTCCCCTCAAAATTAATTAGGTAGTACATATTTGGAAAACAAGAAATAAATTTTTGTTCAAGATTCTCTAACGAGTCCAAAAATTCTTGATTGGGCCGTGTCAATTTCGCATCTTCAAATTCTTTAAAATCTGTAAAAAGGGAGGAAACGTTAAGTTGCGGACTCAATTTTAACTCACACTTGTGGTTTAGGCGGTATTTTTTTTAAATATAACCTGCGAAATAGTAGAATGCATTATCAATACCAAAGTCCACAGTTTTATAGTCAGGTTCAGTTTTGAAAGCGTAAACCAAATTGTCCTTATTTTGTTTTTGTGGTTCCATCTGCACTTCAATGTCTGGAAGTTCCAGGTTAGCAGTTGGCTCACAGTTTTCACGTGTAATATCTTCCATATACTTTGCCGAAAAAGATCTTTTAAATGAACAGATGAATTGAAATGGAGTCAGCAACTTCTTATTTCCCCCTCGGTTACGTAAAACAGCAAAAGTGTTTTCCAAGCAATCTTGATTAAGATTTCTTGTTAAAAGAAACTTAATACCGTCTTCTTTTATTTCTGTAAAAATGCCAATTAAGGCATTTATATTCTGTTGCCATCCTTTTATAAAACGCATTTTTTTAGTTACATTTCTAGAATTTTCATGAAAAGTCATACATATTTTCAAAAAAATTTGTTCCGGGTTTGCGAAAAATGGCCTTCTGAATTTTTTGGACTCTCGAAATTTAGATGAATTGAAAATATCAAATAACTTATCTATTTTGTCAATAATTTCAGCGGTATTAATAGCTGTTGAAGATACAGCACCGTGACTAGCTAGAGTATAAATACTAGCTGCAACTGTTGCACTTATCGTTTGAGCAGCAAGCCTCACCCTCATTTTTTTTGGGAAAAATGTGCTCATCTGTCAATTTGGGAGCCATTCGAAATGAATTATTTTTCTCCCATAAATAAAAGTTCACAACGTCTTTCCAATTTGCTTTTTTGTTGTCAACAGCAATATCGTACTTCATGAAATTTCGCCAGAATGATTTTAAAAGATGAGGGCTATTTTTAATTGTTTGCCACACGCACTGACACTGAACACCCTTTACTTCGTCAATTGATGGTAATGAACGACTGATAACAATCCAACTCCAGCTCGCCTTTAAAAATACGTGCGAAAAAAATGTAAACAATCCCCTCTACAACCAACCTAAGTAATTAGTATGACCATCTGCTGTGAATTATATTACCTAAAAAGTGCTGGCGATAAAACTTAAAATCGTAAAATATGGTAATTAACGAAGTCGTAGCAAGGCAAAAGGGTTGCATTTCGTGATAGAGAATGAAACATTTCTTTTTCATGTCCATAACAAAGACCATTTAATCAATAACCAATGGGAAAAACTACAAAATTTGTTTTTTTATTACCAATTCTACGAAAGCAAAGCTGGTTACCTGATCAACCTGAATGGTTGAGAGAAAATACTAATATACTGACATCACTTCAGGTCGCCTTTAAAAATGCTTTATGAAAAAACCCACAATCGTTTGTCGTACGCAGCAAGCCCCATGTAGTGGTACAGGCAAAATGTGTTGTGTACCCTTTTTTTCTCAAGCAGTCGTTGTATGCAGGTAAAAAGTATTCTTTCGACCTGCTTCCACTTATTGTACGATTTTTTCTGCATTTTGCTTTGTGGTAGTAGGAAATGCATATGTGGAGAGAGTGTCCCTACTCATTAATGGATATACTCTGCTCAAAAGTGTCATAAGGAAGACTAACCACATTCATCGTTTTCAAAAAAGTTAGGAATCTTTCCTATTTGACACCTGATACAAATATCTACACTCTACAGTCTACACCCGAGTTTTCCGAAGTGTGCTTCGCGGGAAGATGGAAAAAAATATGAAAATTCCATCGACTAGCTAATTTTGTGCTTCTGAAACTTTGTCATTTTCTTCGTAGCAATGGAATTTGTGTATTGATTACATATAGTACAAAAATGAATGAAAATAAATAGTGTAGATATCTACTTCAAAAACTTCAGAGGTATTAAAATGGAAACGAATCAATCAACCAATGGCGTTGATAGCGGAACAATTTGGTTGTTAAACGAAGCTTGTTTTCGGAGGAATACAAGTTTCTAAGAAGATCGTAAGTTTTGAGAACCGCAAAAGAAAGCGGATTGGACGCAAAACAACTTCAAAGAGAGATTCACCGGACAAGTAGAGCTGATCCATTTTTGATGTCCATAAAAATCACGGCTCAGTGGTCAGTGTGCTGGACTACAGTGCGAGGGGTCTCAGGTTCGAACCTCGGAAAACACAAATTACATCTTTAGGTATTTTCTCGCGAACGTCTGACAAACATCCGAGACTCTAACTGTCCTGAAAAAGCTTCTCAAATCAGCCGTTCGCACTCGGCATAAATTTGTAAGTCCTTTCCATTCGTCCCAAAAATAAAAACTCGCAAAACCTGTTGCGCCAAATATAAGGGACACCATTTCTTACATTCTTACATGTTTTATATTTATGGAAAAAAAATATAACATTTACTTGTAAATAAATAAAAAAAAGATATAGACCATTCAAAGCAATGTGTAAATAATGCGCCACCCTGTACGTGTTTGTATTCATAGATATGAAAGTAGTTATTTAAAATGCAAATTTCAACGAAATGAAAAAAAAACGAAGGTGCCTAATAGCATATCTTTTCCAGTTCTTTTTAAACGTTGCCACTCAAAACATTTACAAAATTCATTGTGATACTGGCGCAAGATAACATTCCTAAAGTACCCCTATATTTAGCTTCCAATTTGCATGACAAACATGCAGAATGAAATACCTTTGTAAAGACAGCCATCTGTTCCAATGACCCTTCCCGTTGACTAGTAAATTGTCAATAAAATTCGTTCAGTAATTATATAGACAGGTGCAATAGGCTACCTTGGTATATAGTTCTTTCTGTTTTCCCGGTTTGAATTGAAATGTATCCGAATTGAAGTGAATGAATATTGTGACGTGGGCCAAGGCATAAAACTTGAACGTGTCGTGTGGTTAAAGCAACCACAATCGCCATTTCTAAAGATTCTCTTTAAACGGATTTAAATGAGTAGGATCCAGTCTGTCTGCAGACCGTATTAAACCGTGAACACATATTCTTAGAAAACACAAGAAGAAAACAAAAAACCTCAGGTGCTGCCAACGTGTAAGCCTACGAGTACCTGCTGTGCGTAAGAGATGTTAAATTCTAGAAAAACACAATCACTATTATAAACTGTGAGCGCACACTGGAATGGGTGTTTCCTACGTTGGTCCCTTCACAGCCTCTCTCTCCATGCAAAAGTAATTGCGAAGGCATGCAGCCATTATCGCCTACAATATCCTGTGACACTGTACCTAACCCTGATCAGCCGAACAAGCGGGATAGTGTTCATTTTTCCTATCTACCTCTTCTTTCCCACTTTTAATTGAAGAACACTTGCTAAGCTATACACATAAGCATATGCATATATATTCTCGGTATAGTACTCAAAGATTCTCAACTTATATGGATGCCTGCAACTTCAGATGAGTATGTAAATAGTGACGCAGCGTATAATGGGCACTTAAGTGATGGGATATGATTATGCGCCGCATATTTAAATTTTTTCCAATTTGAAGATTTGGAGCCCCATCACTAAGACCGGAATTCCTATGGAGATTTGAATAGATCTTAACCCCATTTACACAAAAGACTCTCATGAATTATAATCAGAACAAGTCTAGTTATAAAGTTAAAAAAATAATTATAGCCGTTAAATAATTTGAATAAATATTAAATTGTTCTTCGTTCTACAATAGTGTGCTTGGTGAAAACCGGAATTATTAAATTTTCAGAATGAAATGGCATGCGTTTCTCATGACAGTTCCCTTGCAATTCAGTCAGTCCCCAAGAAGAAATATAATACCCAACAGAAGGCGGATATTGTCATACCTTTGCACTCTGCACTCGGGCATCCCTGTTCCCTAGTATGTACTGTATATGTAGGTATGGAGTGTATGAGTATTCTTTTTCTGTGCCACTATAGAGGGCTCTGCGTTTTGTGGATGGTAAAGAGAAATCCCACGAAACAAATATACTGTCAAAGAAATCAGTCTCAAAAGTAAACTGAAATAAAATCTAAAAGGAGGAATGTGGAAAAGTGAAATGAGCAAGCAAACAACACCTGGGTCTAGTCAGTCTGTCGTCTTTATGGGAAGTTCTCCTGCGATCTGACATCATTTTTGATTGTTATCTTCGTGTAAACACAGAAAACTGTGTTCTTGTGGATTATTTTTCATCATTTTCTGTAAACACCTACCTATAGTCATTATTTTTTTTTTTTATTTTAGTAAATTGGTCCACTCTACAAGTTAAATGCGATATGTTTTCATTTTTTTTTTTGTGATGAATATAACGACGAGTCCGAAATATGTTTACTTCTCAGATTTTGAAAGCAACAGTAGCTCTGTCCCCACTCACTGTCGTAACAACATGTTTGCCATTGGAAAGTTGGCAGGATAATGTCTCATATATAAATTCATACAAACTAAGGGTAAAATATTGCCTGAGTCGCAAATATGGTTATGAGACTGAAAGAAAAGTCAAATCTGAAAAAAAAAAAAACGTTTGTCTAGTGACTAAATGAAAATGAAAAAGAGGTTCCACATGCACTTTACCTCTAAAAATAATTGATAGAACGACGATGACTTTGTAAAAAATTGAGGCTAAATTTATATTGGAAACTGTAGAGACCATGGAGCAAGGATTAGTATTACTTACATCCCTATCTTGGTACAACTGATAGAGTTCGCGTTTGAATTTTCCCTCCACTCCATCGAAGATGGTTTCGGTCAAAGGAGCCCAGTATTAGCTTTCCCTTTCTGCTTATCGCCCCGCACTCGGTGCTATAACGCAGTCATGGAAAAATAAGAATTCTGCAAAACCCAAGATGAAAAAAAAGTGGGTCGACCGAAAAATACATGGCACATCAGAAGGTACATGGGGGAGCTAAATAAAGGTTAATGTTCCCTCTGGCGTTTTTGTCCGCCAGGGAACAGAGCTCTTGGACGAAATAAAAGCTGAACTTTGCCAAGAACTAAAATCTAAATTTTTATTGATTAGTATGAATAATTTTAATAGCTATTTATAATTCACTTACATTTCGTTTTCACTTATCAAATTTTTGTTAAATGTTTTCTTTTTGTTTTATTTTATTTAGGTAATTTTAGTTTTAATTTTCTAAGTTTGACTTAATACAAAATTGTGAGAGAATACCAAAAAAAAATGCCAATCGCCAATCTCCAAAGGATGGCCGCTGATCAAAAAAGATGGCCGATGATCAAAAAAGATGGCCGATGATAAAAAAGATGGTCGCGGTGGTCTCTGCTATGGCCGGCAGTGATAGTTGTGGTGGCGCTGGTGTTTTTTAAGTGCTGCCAGCTCTCGCAACAGTTAAGGAGTGCGAAAGGAGGCGTTGTAGGTATGACATACTACTGTGGAACTTCCATAAGTCGAACTCTCAAAATTAAATACAATAAATTCGAGTTACAGAAACTTCGAGTTATGGAGGCCAAAAGTTGGAAAGTTGAGTTCAGAGTTCTCAATAAAGCTTCGAGTAATAGAGAAATTCGACTTAAAGAAGTTCGAGTTAAGGAAGTTTGACTGTATATATTATTGATCAGCATCACTTTCTTGGTCGATCTAGCGATGTCCGTCAGTCTGTATGTCTGCACGATTACGGCCGTAATTTAAGAGCTATCGACTGGAAATTTGGTAGGTAAGCTTTTATCCACCAAACTGAGGCTAAGTTCGAAGATGAGCAATATGGGATGAGAACTACTACTATCTCCCATACAAAATATATAGCTATTTGATGTTAAAAATTTAAATAGCTACAGTAAAGATATTAAGTTTAAACTTTGCACATATTGTTTAAATAACATTTAAAAAATTTTGACAAAAAATGAGCTTGGTCAAATAAAATATATTTTTATTTATTTTTTGAAAATTGCTAAAAACTACTATTTTAGTCAATTTGTAAAAAAAAAAACTATATAATTGCAGAGCATTCGCTTCCATAGGTTTGTCATAAACATTGCGAGTGTTACTTTTTCTGACTAACCAACATCGGCGTAGCTTCGAGTGCCGATGGGAGACAGCAATACTGACTAACTTGTTGAACTAATTGAAAAAAATAGAGAGAAATTTTCGGGTTTTAAACAATTGTTGCGATTTTTGTTGTGTTAAGCGGTATTTGGCAGTCTTTGGCCCAGAAGTGTTCCTGTGAAGATTGGTTGAAATTCGATAAAAGGGCGTGGCGCCTCCCATACAAAATAACACTACAAGCACTATTCTTCGACAGTCATAGAAACTAAAGTTGTTAAGATTTGTAACATTGATGGTATATGATATGCATTGTCCTGATAGACAAGAATATTATCTAGGTTCCCAAACTTTTCCATACTGCGACTCCCTATACAGGTTATACCTAATATTTTTGCGACGCCCTTCTAAAAGCACACAACGGAACAAAGCACAGATATGTGAAGCTGAGTTTACTGAAGATTCAATAAGGGGGGTTTCAATGAGGATTGGTCGACATTGAAATGGAATAAAACAAGCTGTGTGCAAGGTATTAACGAATCCCATGTATGCCATTATTGTATGGAATATAACACCAGGCTTAAATGTCGGCCGCAGCTTATCACGTTGTCACGGATCCGAGTGGTCCAATTTGCCGCATAGATCCGGCTTAATTTGAGCGATAGCATTGGTTATGTTGAGTTTAAGGACATCGGTCGATTGCGGTTTATTCGCATTGAGCTGCGACTTCAGGCAACGCCACAAGAAAAATTTAGCGAGGTTAAATCGCACGATCTTAGTGGCCAATTCACATCACCTCTGATAGAGATCAGATAACCATATCCTGCAGCTAAGTGACACATAGCCACCTCTTGCTGGAACCTCATGTTAGCAGCATCGTTCTGTAGTACTCGCCGTTGATGGTATTGGCCTTACCAACATCATGAGAAAGTACGCCACCGCCAGTCTAAAATGCGCACCAAGCAGCTTTTTATGGATGCATTGCCACCTCGTGTTGGTTGGCGTCATCCCGTATATGGCAATTTGGCCATTTATTCAAAAATGCGGCCCGTCGCTAACGATGATTTTTCTAAAGTTTTATTACATTATCATTAACTTTAAGCTCCTCGGCCCAGGGCGTCGCGACGCACAGTTAGGGAACTCCTGATCTAGGCGGGATCCCTACGTTATCTCCTTTTCAAAATCCCTTATTGGACATAAGCTCTCATTTTTTTGTATCTCTTTTTCCAAAATCTCTCGGGACAAAATGCCCTATGCGAAAATCTCCCACCTACATACATATATGTACTTACTAAAATATATATCGTTAAAATCCCCTGTTCACACAATTTAGAATTTATCCGTTTTTAAACGCGTAGTTTTGTCAGCAAAATTAAAGCAAACACATAATATAAAATTTGCATATACTCAACCTCGGACCATCTCCAAATCCTACAGAAATTACAAGCAGGGTGGTTGCATACGTATCTTACTCCTGTCGCGAGACAGAATTAATAACACCAAATCTAAGAATGAGAGATTTTGTCCCGTGGGGATTTTATCTCAGGGTTTGAAGTAATTGATTCCAGCACAGGGGATTATGGAACAGGGGATTTTGGAAAGGGGATTTTTGAAAAGAGATTTTGGAAAAGGATATATCATACCCAACCCGATCTAGGCAATACGATTCCTGGAAAAACCAAAAATGTTGTGTACCACAGAGCATTACAATAAAAACTGTTTATTTCTGATTTAAATACATTTGAAATTGATTTTTTATTTTGCTATTTTGCACTACAAAGTGTGCAGGAGATTCGCTAATATGTATTCAATAAAATAAACATTTTGTTAGCTGCTACCGAATAAATACAAACAAAACAACATCGGGGTGAGATTTTCAATATACCTGATGTTAGAAAATTTAAAGAAATGTCAATGAAAGAGGCAAAAAATTTAAGAAAAACCTTGAAACAGAATAACCCAATTATTTAAGGTCATCATACACAGGAACCTACACCCAAACCTATAAAATATTATCGGAACAATCTATCACAGTTGCAATTGCATTTCAGAACAAATAAAATACACACCTAAGCGACCACCTCATACACGTTACATAAAACCTTATCGCAGTTAACACTCTTATCAGTATGAGAGGACAATTATCGCAACAAGCACTTGCGCAAATCAAGATTAAAAAGTTTAATTCTGATGTTGGACTTCGTAAACATACAAAAAGGCAGCACACACCCACACACGCAATTGAAAAAGTAAATCAGCGTTTTATGGTTTTATTCGACAACAATGGAATTTCTGTATACAATGGAGCACCACATTGAAAATATATTTAAAATGCGGCACACACAAATTCACTTAAGTTTAAAGTATCTAACCAACCCTCTGTGTACACTGTATACACACAATTATGGTACGTCTAGTCCCCCGTAACCTCTGCCGATCGTATTTGCAATCATAAAAGTAATCAAATGTTGATTGTGCCACAATACAAACAATGATAAGACGCGAAGTTAAGTGTACCTGAGTATACTTGTGCTCATAAATATAGTAAGCGACAAGATATACATACGTATAGCATTTTGCGAGTTGAGTACCTGTTGCTCGAGTAGCATACTTTTGAAAAATTTAATTTCAGCTGCTCTTTTTTTATCGAATGCAACATATTTTTCTGAGACATTCCACGACCGCATCCGTGTCTGTCTGCAATCCTTAAATGAAATAATGTATAATTAACATCACTTGAAACTTCTATTCATTTCTCACGCGGACAAAAAAAAATTTAAGAAAAGAAATGTGCCTTACAACACAAAAAGTAGGGTGTGCTCTAGGAAACATGTGGCATTTCTATGCGACTGCACATCTGTCGTTGAAGGGAAATAAAAATTGAAAAATCATTACATTTATTCTTCGTCTCAAATGAAAGTATAATGCAGCTAAAGTCGAGTAAATTGTATGCAGTTCTATCCCAGGCAGACCAAGAGTGAAAGTATACCCTCTTTGTGATGTGATTTTTATCTCCGACAAGGAGTTCGTTTGACTTTTTGTTTATTCTCAGAACTGAATAAACTTTTAATGAGTAGCGAAAAAAAAAATCATTTTCATTACACTCATTAAGCAAAATCTTTTCAAGGAAAAAAAACAAAAAAAAACTACACAATATCAGTAACGAGCTGGTGTAGTTAAAAAGGGATTTGCAGGTTGGGTAATGTAATCAGTGAAGTGAAAAGTACTTTTTCCCTCGATGCACAACTTTTCGTTATACAACGCAATTCCGAAGCTGTCTGCCCGTCACGTTTTATACGTTGTTCAAAATTGAATGCAGTGTGGTAAACACCGCAGCTTTGTTTACAGTGATCTAAAAATAATTACTACTGGAAGTTCGTGCAAAATTTTAATCGAAAGTCTACAAGGCTTTCCGATCCGCGACTATCCGCAAATTCCTCGGATTGCGGGAATTTTTAAACAATACCGAAAATAAAAATATCCGACATTATGTGCGGAACGTATATAGGTGCGAAAGGAATCGATGACGGAAGACATATGGGCATACAAATTTTTCGCCTTCATATATGAAGAATATTAATTATTTTATTTGGCAGGATTTATTATTCATCGAATAGTGTTTCCTTTGATAAGAACATCCTGTCGGGAAGAATAATCCGTGAAAAAAGTATTTTTAACGTTGTGGTTAGTTATTTTGGTAGGGACAGGAGTCGGTCTTAGTACAAATTTGCGCGGGCAGGAAATCGAAAAAAAAACTACGTCTCAGATCCTATTGGAATAAGCAATGGATTACCTATTCAATGATGTGATGACAACACACAATGTATGATGCACGCATGTGCTTATAAAGTGTTTTTTTAGAGGTACTATA
This sequence comes from Cheilosia soror, assembly GCA_949372485.1. Taxonomy (NCBI): domain Eukaryota; kingdom Metazoa; phylum Arthropoda; class Insecta; order Diptera; family Syrphidae; genus Cheilosia; species Cheilosia soror. Next base: position 53,603,699 of record OX443562.1, on the reverse strand, counting down.
GAACTTTAAGTTGGCAACACTATTTTAACTGGCGGCCATTTTATCAGCTGTCAAGTGAGTTATTTTTAGTTTGGTTTGGCATTTCAACATGAATATACTGACGTCTGAAAAACGCTTCCAAATTGTGAAGATTTATTTTGAAAATCATTGTTCTGTTCGAAATACGTATCGCGCACTACGTCAATTTTACAGTCAAAGTAATCGTCCATCAGAGCAATTAATTCGATTAACTGTGGAACGTTTTCGCACCACGTTTACTCTAAATGATAATACGCTTCCACAGAGACGTCGTACACTGCGTACAGAAGAAGTCATTGTTTCCATCCACTTTATGGAAGATTTTGCGCAAAGATCTCGGTTTGGCTGCTTACAAAATCCAACTCGTGCAAGAATTGAAGCCACAGGATCACCTAGCAAGGCGTAGATTCGGGGAATGGGTCCAAAACAAGATTGCCGTGTTGATCCCAATTTTTATAAGCGAATTTTGTTTAGAAATGAAGCTCACTTTTGGTTGAATGGATACGTCAATAAACGAAACTGTCGTATTTGGAGTGGTGATAATAATCCTCAAGTGTATGTTGACGTTGAGACACCGTTACATAAACAAAAACTGACTATTTGGTGTGCTTTATGGGTTGGTTGGTGGAATAATTGGTCCGTACTTCTTTTAAAAACGATGCTGGCCAGAATGTTACAGTCAATGGTGACCGGTATAGAGCCATGATTACTGACTTTTTCGTTCATCAATTGAACATCCATGATTTGCAGGGGATTTGATTTCAGACGTCGCAACATGTCACACAGCTTGCCACTTTTGGTAACCGCATAGTTTCACGTTGCGGACCCGTGAACTGGCCTCCAAGATGGTGCGATTTAACGCCGCGGGACTATTTTCTGTGGGGATATGTGAAGTCTCTACTCTACGCCGATAAGCCCGAAACGATTGACCACTTGGAGGATAACATTCGCCGCGTTATTGCCGATATACGGCCACAAATGTTGGAAAAAGTCATCGAAAATTGGATCTCCAGATTAGACAACGTCCGAGTCAGCCGTGGCGGTCATATGCCAGAAATCATATTTAAATTATAATGCCATAAAATTATCTTTTGAATAAAGTAAATTTCATGTCAATTTAAAAAAAATCATCTTTGTTTTATTCCATTTCAAAGTTCTATACTTCTAAAAAAAACACCCTTTACCACAAATTCAGCCATGGATAGAGAGACAACATGGGGAAATAGGGTTCCACCTGACACAGTTTCTGACAAGTCATGGCTGTTTTCGCTCATATACCTGCACAAATTCAAGCATGATGACAGCTCTTACTGTTCCCAATGTGTTGTCTGCCCTGAAAACGCCGAACATGTGTTTTTCCAATGTCCACGGTTTGAAGGTTAGAAGGAGCCATTGAGGGAAAAACTAGGCGTTCCCAGCAAAAAAAAAAACACCTGCATTCAACTTCAATATGGAATCAGTAAATAGATAGGACAAAAATGCAACAACTGAGTGCATGTGCATTGTGTGGGCTCTTATCTTGTTCTGAGCAAAGTTTGGCAAAATCGTATCATGATGTCGATAAAGAATCAATTCGGCAATGTCGACCAAAATGATGATAAACAAGAATCTCGTCAACCAAGCCAATATAGTGAGAGTTGCCATATTTAAACTTACATTCAATAAAGCTATGGGTGCTGATAAATTCGCCGCTGAGCCTTAGAAGCTAGAAAAGATGATTTCGTAGATACTGCAACTCCAACTCATGCTACCCCTACAACTAGGGTTTAAAATATACCTGAGGTAGGCGTGCCTTTCGTAAGAGGCGACTTAAATACACGTCTTGACTTCGACGTAAAACCTAGCAAAAAATTTATGTCGGACGAAATAATTGATGATATTACTTCAGGTGGTACCTACTCGCGAAATTGAAAATCCTCCCGTGGTCTTTTCGACTGCGGTCGGGTCACGGATTCTGGAGGCCACAACCAACATAAAAAAAAACAATTCTTTAGACGATGAAACAGGTCCGGGCCCAGTGCTCGCTTCTAAAGATTCCTGCGGTTCACTATCCAACTCGTTCGGGAGAATGAACCTTACAAGTAGTAGTATGTAATAGAAACTCACAAGTCAACTCCGGGCGTGCAAACAGTTTTGCATTTGTGAGTACTGTGGCAGAAGCAGCATATATGAGACTAGCTTTTGCCCGCGGCTTAGTTCGCGTAGCCCTCAGGATTTAGTACACAGAGATTCCTTTACAGGCTCTGTGTGTTCTATATCCTCTTTTATATTAATTATGTATCACGCAGAAAACATACCTAAGAAAGTACCTAAGGAGTAGTTAGTTAGCAAATCCTTAAATATATTCAACTCTGCCTCTTCCCATACTGTGCAACAATGCAACCGGAAAGATCATGAGGATGTGTACCAGTTTCTAGCATTATGTGTAGGCCCCATTCTTACAGAATTCCGCTTGAATATCTTTGGAGTACGTACGCTTGAGTTAGATGAAGCGAAAAGCATATTCAATGGCGACAGAGTTTACAAAGTTTCAAATCGATACGACGAACGGTTCAAGAGATAAGGAAAAGACCCCCTTAAAGGGGGCAACAAGGGGAAAATATAATTTCGGAAGCTCGAGCTAGCTGTATAAGCATGTTTTGTAAGTTAGTTGATGGACTGGACCATGAGCATACGTTTAACGTGACCAAACCAACAAAAATCTAATCGCCCCATTCATAAAAGTGACTCCGTACCTTTTCTGTTCCTTATGCGCTTTTCCCTCCTCCTCAAAATAAATAATGTATTTAACTAACAACTTTTCTCATTAAAAACCTATTTAACAAGAATTTCAATCAGTTCCTTCCCCAAATATACTGTAATGCAAATATTTATGCTGAAACCTAAAGGGAATTAAGAGCCAGTCCGATAATATGTCCCGCATGACGGACAGAAAGATTTGCTTGTGTAAATAAAAAGCAAAAATTCAATATTTACATTTGAAAAAAGTCACAGATCATTTAAGCGATATTGCAGTCAGTGTGAATGTTAAACACTGGTCCCATTCAATACATAATATTGACATATTACATTAACACATTCAACAGATTAGGGGATACGTTCTTTGTTTAGTCTATATAATTTCTTCAAGAATGTCACAACGAGAGAGAATTGAAGTCAATGCAATTATGCAATGCCAGACTGATGACAACAACACATAACGAAAATGCTTTGCGACTGTGAAACGTAGTTCGTCTTCAATAGGATTGCTTTACGGTCTTATTGAAGTGAATTCATCGAAACGTTTTTTTTCTTCAAAAGCCAATGTCATCGCTTTGATGTTGTGGGACTCATTAATTCATTTGTCACGTTGTGGATTGATTTCATGGAAATATATTATAGCAGTAGCGATATGAACACACAGGAACATTCTTTTTGGGATACCTATGCGTAGAAAAATCAAAAATTTTGAGATATAATTCTGAAATATAGGAGATACTTTCGTAGATTGATCAGCCGAACATTTTATTTCTGTTTCATTTTACACAAATGTTGATATATTTTGGTCGTGGTAGTAAATATAATTTTTTTTAGTTTAGATACATACAGCTAGGTTCCAAAAATCGAAATTGCAAATCAGGTGAATTCGTTTTCAGTGTTCTGCATTTCGAGCGATTCGGAAACTCAGAAATTTTTTCGAAATCACAATTTCACTTTGTCTTAATTCCGAAAATTTTGAAATCGAAATGGAATACAGTGAAATGTAGAACACAAAAATTCATTTCCGATTTCATTTCGAGTGAAAGTGAAATGTGGAACCTAGCAGATAAACGAAAAGAAACGTTAAACTTTGATAACGTCCAACGCATCAAATATTTATAATAACACTGTTTGACTTCGCATATGCGTGAACACTTGCTACTGAGAAGATAAGAACCACGAAGAAGTTAGTGTGCTGGACAGGTGTGTGCAGCGTTACCGTTGATAAATTTAGAAAAACGGAGGAAAAAAGTGCCATTTAAAGTAATAACTTCAAAACAAAAGTAAACATAACAAACAAACAAGATATTGTACTGGTAATATTCTATTTTTAAAACTATAACAATTCAGTCGAATAAAACATACCATAAAAAAACATTAAACGTAAAATCAATTCAATATCATAACAAATCAATTCATTAAGCGGAGAAAGTTCTAATCTAAAACCTTCTGAATCATTCTTCGACCGCTCTGACCCCGATTCTGAAATTGGAGGCGCCGTGCTCGTTCAAGGAATGGTAGTGCCCCATCCAAGTTCTCTAGTAAAGGCACTTACCCTTCTTACAGGAACAAACTCAGGCTGTTTCCGAAAAGTTTACCAAGCTCATTAAAAAGGTCCACCTCACCAAATTTCATCTCTATAGCAGTAGTGGTTTTCAACATACAGGACGTCAAAAATCGCAAAAACCGTAACTGACTGACTGACTGACTCACTCACTCACTTAGATGATGATCATCAAAATCACCAGCCACCCTAGAATCGTGAAATTTGGCAGAATGCTAGATCCTGTGCTGCATACACTGGGAAAAGTCCAAAAGTTTCGATTTTCCCTTCCTTCCATTTTTTTTACATTTAACCTCTTAAACTAAGAACATGGCATACATTTAGATCTCATTTCTTTTTCGTGGCTGACTAGTTACACACATTGGGTGTTTTTTTACATTTATGTTTTTGGTGTGATGTGTATCAATTGAGACACTTAGTTGCAAAGGTTCCGCATAAAGTTTCGAATAGTTAGACGACACATAACGCTATCCAGATATATGTTAGTTCTGCACTTAAATTGCTGCAAATTGCGAATTGCTTTTGGAAATATATCCCTTGAAAGCGAGTTCCAAAGTTTGCTTGTCCCGTAACAGAAGAAGTTTTGGAAAATGGATGTCCTCGCGGTTGTCAAGTGTACTGTATGGTCATGACCATGAGCATTAGCAGCCTGTCTTGTGGGGCGCCTAAAAGTTGCATTTCGAGGGATAATGTCCTTGAGTTCCTCGGAACATCTACCATGGAAGTACTTATAGAACAAGCAAAGGTCAGCGACATGTCTTCTGTGCACCAACGGTTGTAGATTCGATGAGTGTAGGATCTCCAATAAGTCAAACTGCTCGTCTCTGTATGCTGGCAAGTAGGTTAAGTGAAAAAAATTGGTGGGCATCTAGAGCACCCCGCTTTACTTTTACTTTTACCGTCTTGATGATAAGACCCATGACAAATTTGTCAATATACATATATATAACTATGACAAAACTGTCACGACAAATTTGTCTAAATATGACAATGATAAAATAGTCATAACAAATATTTGTCGCTATATTTAACTGACAATTATGACAATATTTTCTGAAACTAAATTTTGTCAGGCAAGTGCGACAAATTTGTACAATAGTCACTTGTCAATGTTTATAAAAAATGGCCTTGGTTGTAAGAAGTGAATTTTATGACGGGACGATTCGTTTGGCCGTAAAACTTTAGCCCGTATTGGCGTATTCACAGAAGACCGTTCGGTTTAAAGTTCCATTTCCAATTTGACAGCATTTTCCAAAGATAAAGTTACTTTTACAAATCGCAATTTGAATCGGTCGTAAAATTAGAAGCTACTAGAAATTCCCACAAAAAGACGAAACAACTACTACAATTAAGTAGAAGTCAAATTCAATTGGTCACCGGCTTCCTTTCAGGCCACTGTCGTGTCAAAAAATACTTGATGACCATGGGTATAGCACAAGACAACACTCGCAGACAGTGCATTGTGCAACGAGGACGCAGAAATAGCAGATCACATATTATGTGACTGCAAGTGTTTAATCAAAACATGTCAACGTTATCTAGGTACCTCGAAGCATCAGACATAGCTGCCAGCACACCCAAGGAGCTAGCAGACTTTGTAACAAATTTCGGCACCATGAATGAGCTCTAAATGGAGGACATCAAAAAGTAATGTTCTTTTTACTGTTCGAAACTTTCAATATGCGCTAATAGTAGATAAATTTACTAAGCTCTTCATTCAGAAAAAAACGGGCTAAAATCAGAATATCAGTGTCATTTCAAGCCTATTCGTTGACGAAAGTATGGTAAACACGGAAAATCTTATTCCAAGTACAAACATTTTATTTTGAGCTCATTTTCACAAGACAAAAAAATCTTCTTTTGAAATTTTTAGTAAGCCTAAAAATCTTACTTCAGACATGTTTCGGGATTATTTTAAGAATACACAGGCTAGGTACGTTTTGGACCATTGTCAACCATTGTCAACTCTGGCGTGGATAGTATAAGTCTGCACAACGTGTAGGCACCACTTTCCTACGCTAAACAAATAATAAACGCGGACGCAGCAAGCAGAGCAGGTTTCAGATGGAAAAATCTAGGATCCTGCAATACTGCTAGGCTCACCTGGCGAGCTCTGGGTACAAAAAGATCCAAGGAGCTTCTTGGACTTAATAAATCCAGTATCTCGAAAGTCGTTAATGTCATCTCCGGGCACTGCATTAGGTAGACACGCGCAAAGCCTCGGTCTGCCACACAATGACTTCTGCAGAAGCTGCATAGATGAGGAGGAGGACGAGTACGTCACTCACTTTCTTTGCAGTTGCCCTGCCCTGGCCAATCTAAGAAAGGCCCACTTAAGAAACGATTTTCTGATATGATCTCAGTGATCTAGGGAATACCAGAGCCACTAGGTTAGGTTAGGTTAGGTTGAAGTGGCTGCCGGCAAAAGGCCGACACACTTAGACCAATTAGGTCCCTTGTGATACCACAAGAATCTATTAAAAAATTTCGTCCTACTCGTTGAACCAGTTTGAGCTTCTGATGAAGCAAAGGAGACTACGAATGTCTATGTTTGTTAGATCGTTTAGATCGTTGTAGTAGGAGGCTCCCAAATGGAGATTCCGTTTACGGGAGAGTGCCGGACAGGTGCAGAGGACCAGAGCCACTAACATTCTTAGCTTCATACCCGGCAGCAAATTGTTCACATGAGTAGCCAGCAAATAAATAGCTCCCCAAAATGTGGTATGCAGAATAGGCCGAATAGCGGCCTACGTGTTTCTCTCATCGAGAGACACTTTTAACCTAACCTAACCTAAAACATCCAGCACTGCAATTAGCTTTCTCGTCATAATTACTTCTGACACAAGTATAAGTTGAAAACCAGAGTTTGGAACACTCGTTGGAGTGAAAAGCAATATTGCCGTCGATAGGTTAAGACTCTGATAAGTTACAAAATATGAGCTTTGTTTTTTCACTTATAAGCAGCCAATGCTTTGAAAACCATTGCCTAATGCTGGGTTTCCACTTGTCGATTTGAAATTGACAATTGACTTATTTGTATGCCAATTAAAAAATTGGCAAGTGGAAATAGCAAAAAATTGCTTGTCAATGAATTGACTAACAGCGTTTGTCAATAACTGACAAAGAAACCACTGGACAAGGGGAAATAGCTGAATTCCCAAACAAAATGTCACTTTGTCTATAATTGGCAGAGAAAATTGAATTGGCATCGAGTTCATAAGTTGGTCAATCAACTGGCAAACGATTTTTTGCCAATAATTGGCATAAGTGGAAATGAACTGACGTTGGTGTCGTTCAATGACATAAACGCGAGGGCTGTCAAACTTTGTCAACCAACCTTAAGGAGTTGCAGATCCTCTTGCGAATTAGACACTAAATCGAATAAAGAATTACTGACATAAGTAAATTCTATATCAGAGTTTCCCAAAGTGTGCTCCGCCATAAAAATCCAAGTGCTCCGCGGGAAAATGGCAAAAAATATGAAAATTTTATCAGACTAGCTAGCTAATTTTGTGCTTCTGAAACTTTGTCTCTTGTTCGGAGCAATGGAATCTGTTTATTGATTATACAGTAGAAAAATGAGTAAAAATAAATCGTGTACTCCAGACCTTCAGAGCTATCAAAATGGGAACGAATCAATGGCGTTGAATGCGAAAAGATTTGGTTGGACTACGAAGCTTGTTTTCGGGGAAATACACATTTCTAAGAAGACGGGAAGTTTTGAGAATCGCAAAAGAAAGGAGATTGGACGCAAAATTACTCAAAAAAGATTTAAAGGACAAGTACTGCCAATCCATTTTTGAAGACCATAAAAATTAGGGTGATTATTGTCGTAGAACAATATCTTCGTGGATGCACTTTCCACAAAAAAACACATTATATCAGCAAAAACCTAAGAAAGAGCCGGAATTCCGCAAGACTCCACTTACAAAAACCATTGCAATTTTGGAAAAAAGTTCTTTGGAAATCCATGTTTAATGTATTTGGATCCAATAAAAAAGTGTAGAAGGCGTCTTCCAAAGAAAGAATTGCAGCCAAAGTACACGCTTCAGACAATAAGGCATGGATGAGAGAAAGTACCTAATTGTCTCCAGTGCATTCTCTTGGTTCGATGTTGGTCCATTAATAATTGTATAAGAGTCGACCCTTAATCAACAGACTTATAAAATCATATTACAGGAAAACATTTTTTTATACATGCCAATAACATATGATTTTCCCAACGATCCTTAGCATACTCCGCGGATAGTAAAGCAATGTCTTACTTTTCCACTGCGCCACCTATCGCGAACGTCTGACAAACATCCGTGGCTTTAACTGTCCTGAAAAAGCTTTTCAAATCAGTCGTTCGGACTCGGCGTGAAATTGTAAGTTCCACCATTCATCCCAAAAATAAAAACTCACAAAACAAATGCTCGTTAGAAGGGTATTAATAATAGATATCCAACCATTCCCTAACTCACTGGTTACGTAACTGGTAGTTAAAAATTTAACTCACTGACTAAATTTTCCTATTTATAAAGAAATATAACCTATGCATTAACCAATTGACGTGTTTCCTATAATCGTAGGTTTGTGATGGCGGCAACGCTTCTCCAAATTGTATTGAAAACTGACAGGAATGCGTCCTTCTTTTCTGCTGCCATCTTCTTCTTCTAATGCAATTAGAATTTTCTTACTTTACTAATGCAACTATTTTATATTTCGTTTTGAAAATCTATATTTATTTTTGAATGTTTTATAAATAAATATTCTCATAGGATTTTTTCGTTTTTTTTTTCGTCTAGCATATTCAAATTATTCAAAAAGGGTGAGCCATTTTGCTCCACAATTTCTGCAAATTTATTCAATTATTTATCACCCTTTTACCACATTCATATCAATCAAACGAAATTAAACGCGAAACACCATTTTTTGTCATTTTGCGCGGGAAACATTTTTGCAAAGATAACAAATCGCTAACACACCTGCCACCGTGAGTTAGTTATGTAAAAGTTACGAAAGGTTAGTTATCTTCTAAAAATATTTATAAATAGGAATTTGGGTTTAACCAATGGGTTAGTCATAGTTAGGGATAACACGAAGTTCCGCAGCTATCATTAATATGGCTGTCCGCTGTCTTGTTTCAACACTGTAATAATTGTATCACTGCTCCCAGGATAAATTAAGATTGGTTTGCGTGAGTCTGATATATGTATTTCTTGTACATGATATTTGGATTAGTATATGCCCCTGAAAAAGGACAAATACAGGGGTTAGCGTAAGGCTAAAAATAATTCCTTACAATTCCAGATTTTCAACTTGATTTAAGATTAAAATCTATTTTTAGTTAGTGCATTAGAAAAACAGCATTCTACCCTTATTGCATATACGACTCAGACTTGCGAGTATTATTACAAGCGGTCTACCGCCTAAGTTTATTGGTCTTATTTTTAGTCGGCACTATAAAGGCACGTCCATCGCACTAACGCCATTCATCCGACTAATATTTAATCAAACGTAAAACACTCTTAATGACCGGAAACGTTACCTCAAATGTATATTCATTCATTCACTGTTAATACTGCATTGACTTGCCGCGCGGTCACCCCACCATTTTACGCACAAGAGGCCGGCGAATAACACGTTTTGTTTTTAGCATGCTACACACAGTTAACTACGAACTACAGTGAACTTTAACAGTCGTCCAACTTTCTCTCAATCATCACCGGAGGCAGACCAAGAACAGCATTGTAGCTATAAAACTATAAACAAAACGGATAAAAAAAAACACGCGTGGGACAATCCGGTTAGGTTTGGCCAAATGGTAAAACTATAGTCCAGAAATCATAAGACCATGCAACAGGTAAAGTGTGGCACAGAACACATTACCAATAGATACATAGATGAATGTGGTAAATGTTAGACGCCTCTATTGGCGTACGGATGTTCAATGAAAAATTCCGCCGACACAGGTTTGTGTGCTCAGAAAACGTACAGCCACACACAAACACATGGGCATTCTTAGGTGCGGTTTCCTGAGCTCCGTACATCTTTGTTTGATATCCCTTCCTTAATGCGCATATGCATGTGAAGTCGAATGGTAAACAGACAACCTTTCTTCAACAACCCTAATCTCAGTCGAAAGATCCTGATGCATATGCCATCCGTATTAGAGCAACAGCAGATTAAGTGTGTCCTTATTTAAAGAGGCTCATGACATTATTATTATTATTAAATCAGTGTTACCACAAAAACTGCACTCACAATAGATATTTCCCGACGACAGCTGCGTTCCGATTTTGTTCACTTGTCATGTAGGGTGGGTTACGCTTACTCGATTAGACCGCACCGAATTGCAGATAGTTAGACAGAACTACCTATTCATAGGTCCATATAATTATTTTCAGATATCGCATGCCATTGCATCTTAAAATGGAATTAATTCTTTAAATCTTTAGGCGAATTTAACCACTTTGCGCGCGTCTATGGCCAATTATGCATCCATTGCTATTATACCTCTACCAGCAAAACAGGGTCACAGGACCGCTTCAACGAATGATGAAGTTTTTGTTTGTTTTCCGAGTTTTAAGGGGACGACATTCAGACTAGGGTTGCGTGTATCCCATTTTAAAAAGGCGGCATAATTTTCACAGTTGTTTCCGTTTTTTTTTCGGTTGAGTGACATAGAGTGAGCGGAGAGCCTCTGTTTAAAGTGTATGGGTGTGTGAGTGAATAACCCCTGCCCTAAATTTCTCCTTGTTACAGATTTCAACGTAACATATGCCACTCGAGAGGATGAGAGTTTTATGGCAAAGGGAAGTCGGAATAAATAATTTCGGGTTCCGGTTGACAGGGACATCCTGAAGATCTATTTATCGATATACTTATGATGCAGTTCGATAAAGTTTACTCAGTTCACTTTTCGTCGGTATACATAATAATCCAATAGTTTAATTGGACATGCACATTTTTATGTATGTAAGAAAACAAATCGTGCGACTCGGCGACATAAAGGATTTGCTTCATTTAGGAAAGTTGCCCACGCCCAAGGAATAATAAAAAAAAAATCGCTGCGCTTGAGGCAAGGCTGCAGAATAATAAAAACAAAGATTCAACTATTCTTGCTCACATACATAGTATTATGGAGAAATAACTCAGAAACCATACTCTGTGATTCGGTGGAGTTTCAAGATCTGTGTGTAGTCAACGTCGTCTCGATGGAGTTTCAAGATCTGTGTAGTGAGCGTCGATCGTCCCGCGCCGCCGTCGATCGTGATCGTAGTGCCCACCCAGAAATCTTTCATCATGTCACATTTCATCGTGGATTTATTTTGGAGCACTTGCAGTTGAAATTGGTTTTTATTTATTCCAATTGTTTTGGTAGTCAAGAGAAGTAAATTCCGAGAACCGTTCTTCAATGGGAGACAGAGAGTACGCTAATATTTATTCTGCAATCGATCGATACCAAGCCGATGATAGGATTGATAGCGTTCAGTGTGAAACAGCATTAATCACCAATCATTCACCAGGTTTAGGTATCGCAGACTGTGTATACCGAACAATGCCTCTTAATTCCGGAAATAGGAGAGAAAAATGCTGGCATATCCATTGTTGGGATGTACTTACACAGTCACGGCTAACACCGCGTGTCTGCGAGAGGAAACGAGTTGTAAAACTGATGAATAGTTACGTTACGGTTGAAAAACAATTTCAGTGTTCAACAAGTCGCATCATAGCTTGTAAAAGCAAAGGAGAATTACAAACTTGCTGGTAGTATATAAGATTACATAAGGCAGCTCTTAACACAGAGTTAAATTATGGATGATGGTTATAACGTAAACCGTATAACTATTTAATTACTTTACGTAAAGAATCGCCGATATGAAGATGTGCTGTGCACTAAACCGTGCTCACTTCGTTGGCCGGGGAAATTGAGGACGATCTTGCAAGTTAACCAAGCAATAGTACTGCGGTTTTTATTTAGTGAATTTCCAATTTAGGAAAAATATTTATATCCTTGAAGTTGTATTTTGTAGTTCTCAGCATATTGGAACACTATACACGCGCCAACAATCAGAAGAAATTAGCTACCCAACTTAGCAGCTGTCGGAAGCTTAACTTTCTTATATCCAGGTGTTCATTGGCTCTTTTTACCTACGCCTATAGTTTTCCTTTCCTCTTTTTTTTTCTTTTAGATATCCACGTCTGATTGCATGGTTCATCCGTCACCCCTTTTGTTTTCTCACTCCATATACAATACGGGTTAATTTATTATGATGGTAATTAGTTATGGTGGTTGTAATTAATTACAAACGATACTGGGAATAAATTTGCCGTTGACATTATGCTGTATGTTTACTTATAAACTATTGTTACTATTAAATATCTAATTTTATTTATGTAAGCCTTCCTCAGCTTGGTCGATGGTTGACTTTCCGGGCCTAAAACCGCACCAGGACTACCATCGACCAAATATTCACACCGATTAGAAAAATCGCAAGAGTTCCACACTACCTCTGTATCCACTTCAAGCTCACCTATGATAGCGTAGGTTAGGTTGAATAGGGTGTGAGTTCATCACATTGGACAAGGCACCATATTGGACCAATCGCCATTATATTTCATGATAGCGTATGTAGGGAAGCCATGTTAAGTTTCAGCATCCCTGCAAAACTCGTCCATCTGTGACGATGAAAAAATCTCGCTGCTCCGTCAAATTGGGAAAGAACACCACGGAATCCTTTGAAGTTGAAAAAGGTTTAAGACAAGGTGACGCGCTATATCATGTAAGCAATTCTTGAAGCGATTGTACGGAACTCGCCAGCCAACATCGCAGGTACAATTTTTCAAAAAGTCCGTTTAACTACTTGCATATGCAGATGATATTGACATTATTCATAGAACGCAGCGAGCTGTCAACGGCGCGTTTGCAAGCATTGAATCGGAGGCGGTGAAGATGGGTCTGGCTGTAAATGAGGACAAATCGAAGTATATTATGTCATCGAGAAAGGACTCTCAACATCGGCGACTCGGACAAAACGTTACAATGGGCAGATATAACTTCGACGGAGTTAAACTACCTAGACTTTACAATTACCTCGCAAAACGACATTAGCGTAGAAATCAAACTAAGAATCACTCTTGCCAATCGCTGGCTTTTTTTTTTTTTTGCTAAGAAGGCATCTAAGAAGTAAAGCCCTCTTTCGCAGAACAAAGTAAATATTGTACAAGACCTTAATTATCATGGTCCTGTTGCATGGTGCAGAAGCACGGACCTTATCAAAAGCTAATGAAAACCTCTTGGTACACTTTGAGTGAAATATTCTTCGAGTGATTTTCGGTCCAGTTTGTATATCGACGGAGTGTGGAGGTGGAGATTCAACGACGAACTTTACGGGCTACATAGCGACGTTGATCAAGTCAAAAAGCTGACAGAAATGGCTGGTCACGTAGAGCGTATGGAAAACAACGCACCAGCCCGACGAATCTTTGAGTCTACCCCCGAAGCAGAGGAAGACCCCACCTCAGGTGGCGCGCAGAATTGGACAGTGACCTCAACCAGCTTGGTGTACGACACTGGAGGCAGTTAGCTTGGGATCGAGCTGGCTGGAGGGGCTTGTTGGTTGAGGCCGTGGTCCACGCCCGGACTATGAGCGCCATCTAAAGAAAGGAGAAGAAAGAAAGCCCTCTTCAGTTTGATATATGTATGTATAATATTAACTAACTTGCTTATTGATTATACAATTTCAGTTGGTGCAAAGTACGCAATTGACAAACCTTAAAAAAATAATACCTACATTATTTACAACTCCCCGAAAACTGCGTTTTTGACATTATGTTGTCGATTCACATCAACTGGGTTTTGTTTGACGTTTCAATTAGCTGTGAAACTAGCTATATGAAGTGTTTTCGTCCACTAGACTTTTATTTTAGTAAACCATTTAGTTGTGACAGGCAGACAGCTGCCGTTCTAAAATTCCAGAAAAACTGAATGTTTACCGTTTATGATGCAAAGATAACAAAAGGTTTCACATTTGTAAACAAAACAGATTAGTAGAAACGGCATCACTGAATGAGAGTTATCTTGTCAGGTTTTGCTGAATGTCGCAAAAATTCAGTGTATGGCTGTTTTGTTTTCAATGAAGTTTTCGAGAGTTTTTGCGAAAACCCAGGTTTCGGCTCGGTATATGAATATTAATAAAAACTGTCAAGAAACAACAAAATGACACTATATACTTCAAATTGAGATCGTTCTAAATGGGTCTGAACATCGACTGTGAAATTGGCAACATTTTTCATATACGACTAGCATAGTCACACTTTTTCCATTCAGTTAGCTTCTCAGAACCGTTCATTAGTCTTTTTATTTTTGGGACGAATGAAAGGCACCTACATATTCATGTCGAATCCAAGCGGCTAAATTAAGAAGCTTTCTCTCGGCAATTATACTCGGGTGTTTGTCAAACCTCCGCGAAAGGTGGCGCAGTGAAAAAAACACACTTTTAACTTTAATAACATCTACATGCGTTTAGTGTTTACATGGTTTGCCCTAACTTAAAGATACACAATTAAAGAAATAAAAAAAAAACATTTAAAATAAAAAAAGATTCTTCTAAACATCTCATTTGTATATATGTACAGTCTGCGGAAGCTGTCAATTATCGCTGTTTTTCCTCTTCGAGTTACTTACACGTTAATAGGTCTATTACAAAAAAAAATATACCTTTTCTTAATTGTTCTCCTTTCTTTAAAGTTTTATTCGTAAGCTATCGTTTGAGAAAACCATTTATGATAAATACAAAGCCATGTCTACCTCTGAATGTTAATGTGTGAAATTGTTCATCAACGAAAATGAAATAAAAAGAATAGGTTCCTCTAACAATTAACACCTTCGTCTTCATGATACCAACAAATTATTTAACAAAGCGAAAGACAATTTCTAAAACAATAAATTCCTTTTATTCACACGATGCATGTTTAGACCATAAATCTAATTAAATGCATGAAGTTAAACTTAAGTCTGTATGACACTACATTTTTCTCTTATTTTTTCCTCATTTTTTATCACATACCCCCAGTTTCACAGTGAGAGTTTAAACTACACTTTCAGTTTAAACCTCAGTTCAACAATTAATTCGATTTCAGAGTTTCGTTTAAACCTTGAACGGAGTTCATTCTGTAGTTCCAGTTAAACTACAGTATTCTGCCGTTTAAACCTCAGATCAGGCGATTGTCAAAAACACAAATATTTTACTTTGTTTTGTGTGTTCTTTGAAAGAAAATACAATGAACGATTTTGAAAAAGTCGTATAAAAGCTTATACTGTACAATACTGCCAAATTCTATTCATACAATTTCCTTAAACTGAGTTCAATTGAATTGAAGTTCAGATTATATTGTGAAACCGGACGAGTTGAACTTCGAATTTAAACTCACGTTGAGGTTCAGTTGAACTATAGTTTAAACTTCGAGTGTGAAACTGGGGGTAAATCATGTTGAAAAGTCAGCTGCAAGTCAGAGAGGTAGCAATTGTTTGCAAAGCAATACAAACGAATTTATTTTCAAAAACTTAAAGACCATTCACATGCGAGCGATCAACTACCTATAAACGAACGAATATTCGCAAGTTTTGACGAACACTTTTCTAGGTCGCGGCAGTTCGCAATTTTCAGCCATCAGTTTCTACCCGTAATGTCTAGTTTGAGGTTAAGTTCAAACGAATGTTTTATTCGCTAGTTTGTGGAACGCGATTTAAATGATGTGGGTTGTGAATAAACTTTGACAATTCGCGCTGAAAAATGTAGTTTGAATACATTTTCAATGCATTTTTTTATACGGGCTTTAAAACAAATTACAACTAAAGAACTGTCAACATAATTAAAAAATAATAATTGACTTATAAATGGATTCTAGATAATTATGAATATTCCTCTAAGTACATTATATTTTATTGTTAGAAAAAAAGAAGATCATTCGTTGACATTAAAGAAGTCGGCGGAACCCTAATCACTGAATAAGTCGCTCCATTATCTGTGAAGTATGAAAATTTCTGTCTCGATAAATAAAAAAATTAAATTTAATAAATATAAACTGATATTTACCAAGTTTATTGGTGAATTTAAGAGAAGAAATATTTAAAAGTTAATCTATACCAAAAAGCAGCTATAAAAACAGGCTAACAGATAAATTTTAATTGTTTTAAATATGTTGCGGTCTAAGAAATATAATTGTGCCTGTCCCTCGTGAAATCAATTTGTGAAAAGTACGTGATATATTCAAAAATAAATTTGAAGTTATTATTTTCATATATTGAATAGATAGTGCTACATAGTACTACATTAAAAACTGGGAACAAAACTGGGAAATTCTGTGTAGTTGTGGAATTGCGTGTGGAGAAAATTAAATCCAGATAGGTATGAGATATATTATTTGTAAATCCTAAAGGGCAACAGATAAACAATAAACAAAATTGTTGTATACTTGATAACTTCGAGTGCTTTGTTTACAATTTTTTGTTAAGGCATGATTTTGTTCATATCCCTTATTCACATACTTAAGGCCCCGACCGATAGAATCCATCACATCCGTTGCGGCAACGTATTCGACTGACAGGTTGATATAATACACAGCAGCTTATGGAAGGTGACCCATGAGCAACGCACGTGCCGGATGCGACGGATAAAGTAGGTTTATTTTCTACTTTTCTGTCCGTCGAGCCGTTGACAGTTGGCAGAGCGTGAGAGTAAACATTTTCACTGGTGGAAATATAAGATAATGAGAGAAACTGTCTCTCATATGTCATCGGCTGTCAACGTATGCGACGAATTCTATGGGACTGTTCGTTCCGTCGAATACGCCAATCCGTCGACGCAACGGATGCGACGGATTCTATGGGTCGGGGCCTTTAGGCATTTTCTAGCGGCATTCTGATATCAAATTTGTTAATGTATGTACAATAAATTTAAAATAGAATATTTTGCACGCACTTCCAATTTATAATTTCAATAGGAACTTCTGTGATGAAATCAGCTGTCACAAAACTCATTCTATTATACGGATACGTAAAAATCTTGGTAGGTGGCGTGGAAATCAATTTACCGAGTCACAATTGGAATCGTTTTTGTTGAAGTCTATACTTTCTTAATAGTTTGCAGAGGAGATATAATTTGTTAAAATGACTCCAACATTAACTTTCACCCGATAAAGAATGACTACTACATTTAATAAAAAAAAAATTATTGAAAACGTTTAATTATAGATATAGATATGAATAAAATGGAATGAAAAATAAATGATTAATCATCATCGGATGAAAAGAAGAGCCGCTACCTTAAGCCAAATTAGAAGAAATGTGCAACGTAATTACATATAAATTACAAGTTAAGGTATGTATTAGAATTTCAGAATTTCCTTTATTGCTACACATATGGATTAGGGATATTTAAAGTTAACAGATGTCTAGTTTAAGTTATATAACAGCATTTCGCCATATATTTTCCAACATTTCGAAATGTTGGATTTCAGGGAAATGTTGAATTTCATCGCTGCATTTGTAAGTTTGTCAAATCAAACAAACCTAATTGTGATGACTTTTGAGCTCACTGACAAAAAAAAAAAACAATTATGGCGGAATGCTGAACATTTGGCCTGAAATGCTGAATTTAGCCGAAATGATGAATTTAGGTGCGATGTAAACGAACTATAAGCTAAATTTAAGCCAAGCAGCACACAGCTAATAAATCAAATTTTCATTACAGACTGTACTGCATGTATTTGTCAAAATTTAGCGCGCCCATTTCCGGAAAAGTACATAAGGATACGTTTTTTACAATGAATGCTTGGATGAGGAATCCTTGAAAGTAAAAAATTTGAGATCAAAGATTATCAGACAAGTAAAAAGGAAGTGCAACGAAAATAAAACACTTTTTTACGTCAATGAATTTTTGGAGTTAGTTATTTCCAACGAACAGCTGTTTTTTGTGACACTTACCCCCCTTTCGCACTGGAAGTTTCAACTCGTCCGGTTTCACAATATAATCTGAACTTCAATTCAATTGAACTCAGTTTAACGAGATTTTATGAATAGAATTTGACAGTATTGTACAGTATAAGCTTTTATACGACTTTTTCAAAATAGTTCCTTGTATTTTCTATCAAACAACACACAAACAACGTCAAATATTTGTGTTTTTGACAAACGCCTGATCTGAGGTTTAAACGGCAGAATACTGCCACTACAGAATGAACTCTGTTCAAGGTTTAAACGAAACTATGAAACCGAATTAATCGTTGAACTCAAGTTTAAACTAAAAGTGTAGTTTAAACTTCCACAGTGAAACTGGGGGTTATATCCACAACCCACTCCATGTCAAAATTTAGCTAGGACTTTAGATAGTTTTTGGAGACCGAGCTACCTATTTTCCATCGGTTGAAACGGCCTTTTTCAAAAGCAAACGTTTCCTTCTTATATCATAAATGTAGGTACACAGTACAGTTTCCATTCACTTTGCAATTTTTTTCAAAATAAGTACAAACTGTGAAACAAAATGTGAAAAAAAAAAATAAGAATGCACAAGAAGGTCTATAAGAATCCATACAATTCCAATATCATAAACATTTTTAAATTAATATGCTGATGTTTAAACTTATCGACTGAATGAGAAGAGAGAACGTTTAATTAAAGTCATTCCTATGACATTTGTATGCCTGGATGCCAGAAATTTTTGTATCAACACCCGACACAAAAAAAAATGAGTACAATCTGCCCCAACATAAATAAATTGAGCGCAGTCCAGTTACATACATAATTATATTTTTGTTAAACAAATTGTTTTACATTCCAATAAAGTACAATCTCCCATAAAATATAGTCAGTTGATGGGTTTTTTTTATATCTTCGATGTATACGTACATTAAAGTAAAGCACCACCAAAAACTGAGTTTGGTTGAAAATACTGGATCGTTGGCTCGGACCGTCCGGCGGAGTTGTTCAACCAAGTGTAACTCAAAACTCATCGTCATCACAATTACCAAAACAAAAAAACAGAACACAAGACTTTACCACACTCTAGTGGTTTTGTGTTCATCACAAAACACAGTAGGAACGAAAGACCCAGGAGTTGGTCATAAAAATGAAGCCTTCGTTTTTGTTCCCCCTATATGTTGCTCACGATCCCGTGCTCAACCATCACCAATTACTACAAGCATAATGGTGGTTAATAAAAAAAAACCCTACCCAGAATTAGGTATATGTACAAGTACATAAACAGGTTGCTGAGCAGAGCATATCTTCACCTGAGCATCAAACAAACAAAAAAAAAAAACTTTCTTGCCACCGAGGAAGATTGGAAAGAAACATCAAATAAATAGATATTCGGTAGGCGGTTAAGCGGTTAATTTAATAACAAATCTGAGGAAATAAATTCGTTCATATTGAATTTTGATAAACAAACAACTTGAAGAATTCAACAAAATATACCCACCAACCATCCGGGTCTCTGGTCAAGTGCTGCTCGATTTATCAAAAGCAAATAAACCAAAGAGAACATGATACGAAATGAATTTATTGAAGATACATTTTCCCCAAGATACATAGAGAGCCCTGTATATCTTTCGTTCTAAGAATTTTGAACTTAAAGTTATTTTTTTTTTTTATTTTGACGATAAAAGCCAGACAGGCTCTTGAGTCACAAGAAAATGCTGTAGAATAAGAAATACAACATAGGTATATGGGAAGGCAAACATTAACCACAAACATAAACACGCAACATTCTAACTTGCGTGTGTAGAACACGATCTGATTGGGATGGATCTTCTACATACAGTATTGATGAGAAATATTCAGTCAAGTTTTTTTTTATATAATTTTGAGTGAAGTAGCAGGTTAAAATATTAAAACAAACAAATGCGATTTTTTTTCCTTGGCGTCTTAACATTTTCTAATCTAATTTATTTAAGTCGAATAATTGAGAAGCTAGTGTTTCCTTATGTATCAATTTATAAAAAAAAGTATCATAACTGCCCATTCACAACAAAATTCCGAAAGCACCTCGCACGTCATTCAACAAATAAAACAACGAATTGCTCAAATGTTCACGTGAATTCTAAATTCTCAAAATGTTTTGTAAAGTTTTATGATCTTTATATAAATTATTAAAAACGGTTTTGATATTTAAGCAACAACGACAAAGTGAAACTGGTCTAAAAAGGCACTAGACTTCTTTGAAAAAGTTTGAAAGCATGCTCTGCTCAGTTAGGATTGCCATTTCACCATGGAAATACTTATACCCTATTCACACCAAGCCGAAAACCGAGTTTTCGTCAAAAAAGTTTAGAAAACTCGTGGATGCATTCACACCGAACACCAACTCGTTTTCGTTTGACGTCTCAATTGGCTATGAAACTAGCTATGAAATGTTTGTGGCGACTAGACTTTTATTTTAGTTACTAAACATCGCTCGTATTGACAAAATATACAAATGAAATTATTTAAGCTACTTGATAATTAGCCGTTTTTTATTATCAGCGTGATCTGATCCGGATCAAATCATGGAAATAAAACAAACTGGATCATTGAAAGATTTTATATTTAAGTTGTGGCAACAGTAGTTTTTCACATATCAAATCCAGTACCAATTATGACAAATTTTGTATTGACACCGCCATATTGCAGCCACACGGTACAATGTGACGTCGCAACGCGATGATTTCTCTATTGCACTTGCTCATATTTGAGTTTGACATTTCGCTTGTTGGGTGGGGGTTGTTATCATATGAAAACAAATCTGCATACATTTGGCATTCAATATTTTTTTGTGGGAAACTATGTTCAAATGTTATGTTCAAATATGCATCATAATTAACCGTATTGTACTGCTAATATTTCCATTTATATTTCTGTGTTATATAGCGAAACAAAACATCTCGAAAGTCGGAATAGTAACTTATTCGAATTTGAAAAAATGCTAATTGATTTTATGTGTTGTTAATTGTGTTTCATACTTTGGTCTGGCAACATTACTGTGTGGCTATAATTTACAGGGGCACCAACATTTAGTGAATGAAATAAAGAACGCCACGAAACAACAACGGGAAATAGTTGAATTAATTTTTAGATCATATTTCGTGATCTCGATGAAAAGCAGGATCACATGTTGTTGTTGTAAGTGCATGTAAATCGATGATCTATATGGATCATAGCTGATAATAAAAAACGGCTATTGTTAACTTATGGTTAAATGCATAAAATAATTAACATAAGCATTAAGCAAAAATCAAAACGTCTAAAACTACCATTTAGTTGTGGCAGGTAGTTCCGCCGTTCTAAAATTATAGAAAAACTGAATAATTTTCACTTTTGAAAATGAAATAAAGTCCAAAATTCGTTTTGGACTTTATTGCAATTTCAGAAGTGCAATAAAGTAAAAAATTACCTTTTGGACCTTTTTGCATAAGACTTTATTTCATGGCACCGTTTTGCTGAGATCGCTGTTACAAAAGGTGTGTCTGCTTCAACAACCCAACGACTGTACTCGTTTTCGTGGCGTTTTCATGGAAAACGACCTCAAACAACTCGTTTTGAAAACTACAATATGTATGGAAGAACTTCTGTTTTCGGGGAAGTTTTTGACTGTTTTCGAGAAAACCCAGTTTTCGGATTGGTGTGAATAGGGTATTACGCCCAAACAAAGTTTGCGGATTATTGAATTTTATTACCAAAAATTGTGCTCGGTTAAAAATGTGTTTAGAACACTTCGTCCCTTTTATGATCGCCGTTAATAATCAAAATTGCCGCATATGGTCTACTAAGCAACCAGTAGCATTGCAAGAACTGCCAATGCATCCACAAAAATGTACCGTTTGGTATGGTTTATGGGCCTGTGGCATCATTGGGCCGTATTTCTTTAAAGATGATGATGGCAACTACGTTACGGCCAATGGTACTCACTATGGTTCGATGATTTCGGCCTTTTGTTTGTCCAAAATGGAAGAGCTTGGTTTGGCCGACATGTGGTTTCCACAGGACGGCGCGATATACCACACAGCATACCAATCCATGGACATATTGCGAGACAAATTTGGTGAGCAATTCACCTCACGTTTTGGACCTTTGAATTGGCCGCCTAGGCCTAGATTGTGCGAATTGACGCCGCTGGACTATGTTTTGTGGGAATATCTGAAATCTCTTCATTTCAGCATTATAACATTAATTTCGATCACTTGAAGTTATAAAGAAGCGAACAGCTCTAGAAGACCATTTAAAAAAAAAACACAAATCTCCAAATGCTATACCACCAAATCTTGGGATGAACCTAAGGTTGCGGTCTAACGATGAAGGTTAATACTTCTTCTGTTATCATTATATTTAACTGTATACTGATATCTTTATTATATAAAAATGGAAAAACCTGAAAACCACTGACTCGATTGAGCCCAAATTTACAGATAATCTCAGATATTGGCCCAGGAGTCCACATAAGAAGATTGGCTAACATTTGTCAAAGGGGCGTGGCACCTTCCATACAAAAAACATCTTCTATGGGGTGAAAATCGATGATGTTATAGCTGGATAACCGCTGAGCCGATTTTCATGATTCTTTTTTAGTTTTGTTTGTACTGCTGTATTTTAGGTTGAGGCAGAAAGAAAATTCCAGCAAGTCGATTTATTCTCATTTCTCGCATTTTACGAAAGAACATTATTACCTAAGACCTAAGCAATACAATTCCTGTGCACGGGCAAAGCCGGGCGGGTACAGCTTCTTCGACAGTCTTGGAATTGGAAGCCAAAGTTTTTCAAATTTGTTGATATGAATAATGCATTGTCCTGAAAGTCAATAATATTGTCTAGGCAATACGATTTCTGGAAAAACAAAAAATGTTGTGTACCACAGAGTATTACAATAAAAACAGTTTATTTATTTAACTATTTTGCACTACGAAGTGTGCACCGGCTACGCAAAATTCAAAAGGAAAAAGCTGATTTGGTCTCCTTGCTGCGGTTGTCGTTAAACTACTTCGCATTAGTTACTGGCCAAATACATAATCAGTTTCGGGAAATACAGTTTAGTTTATATTAGTTAAATTGGCTCTCGATGAGAGAAAACATTTAGGCCGTTAATATCTACCACTGGGATTTGGGGAGCTGTTTCTTTGCTGGCTACTCATGTAAACCATTTGCTGCCGGTTATAAAGCTAAGAATGTTAGCGGCGCTGGTCAGTGTAAAAATCGCAAATAAAATACAAATTTCTCATCCACACCTTATTTTGTGTGAGTATCGCAAAGAACTTAGAAAAACATAGAGCTGGTTGCTTTGACTGCTATGTTTGGTTAGTTACTCTGATTGTTTGCCACCATTCACAAATGTTGACAAATTACGAGCGAATATACCTACTTTACCACAAACGAAAAAAAATAAAACGGTTATTTGAGCGAAACAAACAAAAATCACAATATTCCTAGTTTGACTAAGACCGCACGATTTTATACCATACACAGCCATTGATATTGTATCTCTGACAAATAAGTATCGAACCGGATTCCTGACCAAAGTATCTAAGTAGACATTTCCACGAGTGTATCTACTATTACAAACAAGACTTTTTAAAATGAGTTTAGAATGCATCATGCTGCAATTGCGACACATGTCACTAAAATGAGCAACCTGCTGGGCACGGGCACCATCGTGAACACATTGAACCTTTTATAGAAATAGCTGCTTATGGATCATTCCTTTTTGAAGTGACAGTAAGTACTACATATTTACTTCAACCTCATGTAGGAGGCTCGCAAAATTACAGTCTCTCTGTCTCTCATTACAACCAAAAGTGGATCCAAATACATAGTAATATGCATTTGGCATTAGCATTGGGATGGACCTATCTTTCCCTATAACTAACCACTTCAAAGCAACGTACTTATAGGTACCCACGCTTAGGAATAATCAATCGTTATTTTAAACGGCATGTGTCATGTTTTAAGTATTAATAAGAATATCGAAAGAATTCAAAGTTTTCAAGGATGCGACTATGTATATAGAAATAATTTATGGTACTTGTATCTGAATTGCCTAACACAAAAAGTTTGGAGAGCATATTAGACAAAATTTACGTAATTTTTAGATTTGTGTTTGCCACAGAAGAGCTTATACAACATTTATGTGAAAAGTTATAAAATTAGGTTAATAATGATGACTGTTATTACTACCAAGTGATTTTCTTATTCGAGTATAACATACATAGTCGTCTTAGAGTCTACTGAGTATGGAAAAAATAACCTAATTTGTATTTTATTATAATTATGAACCTTAGTCCTGAAGTCCATCAAAGAACTAAGAGAACACGAAGAAGGATAGCTCATAGGAGCGAGGAAGTCATATGTATTGAAATCTCTTTTTAGTACACACTAATAAGCTCTTCATCTAGACATTAACTTAAATTAACTGGGGTGAGGTAATATTTTTGAAACATATCGCCTATCGAATAAATTGATTAGGAAACAAAATTTTTATGAAATTGCCTGATAAGGGATAAACTTTGCATATAATTATGAATCGCTTCATCTTCGTGAACTTCAATTGATTGAATCATCATTTGACATATTTTTATGAAAAAAAAAACATTTAACGTCACTTTAACTAGCGGTGACTAAAACCCGACGAAAGTCAAATTGAATGGCTCCTTTCAGCTGCCCCATTTCGACATCTTTGTGTCCTCACTGGCTCACTCTATGCCTAGGAGATGCTTTTCAAGCCTGTCATAATAGGGCGCCCTTTGGAGCCAGGCCTGAAGGGTGGCAGTTTGAGAGCGTCTGGTGGTCGGTTTGTCACGCTCGGCAGTCGGCCGGGTTTTACCCGAAACGGCTAAGAGTATCCCATCAATGGTCTCGCAAACCATCATGGTGATCAGAGAGTGAATGGGCTTCGCACCAATAGGGGCATTGCATAAGTGGACTTTCATCGACTTAGGATAGGCACGTGGAACATCTCTTCGCTCACGGGAAAAGAACTGGATCTTTTTGGGTAGGCTGTCAAATATCGATTAGATATAGTTGGTGTCTCCTCAACAAAGCAAGGCGTTCTGGAACTGTGCACCTTGCGGATGGGTGGAAATTCTTCATGTCGGGAGTAGCACCTTCAATGTCTGCTCAGGCGGTGGGGATACACACAATGCCCAGGCTGGCAGGCAGATTATTGGAGTGGATACCATTAGGAGGGAGAGTTGCGATCTTAAAGCTTAACCTTGAAAGATCTCTGCCTCTAGTGCAGGTGTATGCACCGAACCTGGAGTCGGGATACGCAGCTTTCTTAGATGAAGTTGATGCAGCCCTTGAAAAGGTTGCAGATATGGATTATTATATCCTAATGATTTAAATGCTCACGTGGGTGTGGACTTAACGACATGGGGCAGCGTGATTGGGAAATACGGTGAGCCCGATAAAAACGCGAACGGAGAGAAGTTGTTGGACTTTTGTTGTTCAAATGGAATGTCCATTATGAACACTTTCTTTCCACACAAAGATATCCATAAATGCACATGGTACAGGATGGTTACGCGCATTCGGTGGGAGGGGCCGCAAAACGATGAGATACGGGAGGAATTTGCACGGCAGACATCTGAAAGGTTTGAACAAATTCCAAATGTTCTATTGAATGTAGAGAAAGAATGGCAGTTGTTTTCAACAGCAGTCATTGCCTCTGCCGGACATGTTTGCGGAGTAAAGCGGATCCGTATGGCGGTTGGTGGTGAGAAAAGAACCGCGTGGTTTAAAACGGCCGGAATAATAATAAATAATAAATGTGCTTCGGTGGTTTAGTCATGTTAAACGCATGTCATCAACCAGGATCCCACGACGTGCTATTGAATCCTTACCATCAGGCAGGCGTCCGGTCCTCTAGGTAGACCAAGGATGAGATTGTTAGATCAAGTCTATAATATCTCCTATATCCGCATATGGGGATTACCCTTAATGATTTAGAGTCGATGGCGGAGAATCGAGAGCTATGGAGGGTTCACTTGAGCAACCTACACTCGCGACCAACTTAATGGACAAGCGGACCATTGAAAATGAATGAATGAATGAAAAAGAAACAAAACAAAACAAACACTTTCAAGAAACGCATGTGTACACAACATCTTAGAAATTCTTTCGTACTGGAAAATCAAAAGGTTGAGCAAAAAAAAAGAATTTTTTTTATGTTTTTCAATGTCGAATGGAATAAATGAAGAGCTGCCATTCTTTCGAGAATGTACTAACATCAGTTCATCTGTTACCTACATTTATTACATTTAAAAAACTTACCAAAATAAATTTTCTTGACTAAAAAGCGAACAAATGCCATTAATTGCTGCTACTTTGTAAACCAAACAAGGTTCCTCAAAAGTCAAAACAGTATCCGGATGCAATCATTTGTATTTTCAACTACATGAAAAGTTAATAAATTTATTACATTTCACCAGAATTTATCTTAAATTGTTTATGTACCCGATTTATGTAGATTCTTTAACAATCCGTAAAAAATTTACAGGTAAAGAGGTCCTCACTTTCACAGGCTTAAATTTTAATTAATTTCGATTTACAATTTGACATAACTAATTTGAATTTATGAATTCTTACTAGATTTTGTTGAGTAAAAATTACTGAGGTACAAATTTATTACTTCTTCTGTCGAAAGGAGTGTATTTTCTTTTAAGCCGTCTTTCCAAGTGAATGAGATTTGGCAAATGTATGGCTAATATCTTCCATATTTAGAAAAATAGCAAGTTTCGAAAAAAAAAAACTAAAATGCAAAATTGCATAGTAAATTTTATGTTCGCTGGCGCAATTGATTTTGACAACTAAAAAAATAAATACATCAAGAAGTCTGATATTTTTTGGGCGTCACTGTACAGATGGTATGTGTGCAGAGTGCAGTGTGGCTATGGGATGAAGCTAGAAAAGAATGCACCATAAATCAGTACCGGAGACGAAACTGAAGTGGAAGAATAAACCGACGACTATCGAACGAACGAACGAAGAACAACTCCTGCTTGAATGTCATTGAACTTATGAAGAGTAGTTTTTGGTTTGCTTCATTTATTGAAAAAACAATTATTAAATCTAACTTTGCGGTCGTGCCTAATGCCCACACTAAGTACTACACTGAGGTGAGCCTCAAGAGCACTAGCACTTTCTCAACCATTTTGCTGAAACATAAAATCCATTTTGAACTTTTAAATAAGTAGGTAGGTCTGAAATATGAGTTAGGTGTAGGTACTTACGGACTGTGACCAACTTAGGATCAAAAGCACTGACTTTCCTGTCCAGTGAGTCGATTTTTGCCTTTATGCCTCTCGTTCGGTCGCCGACATTTTGCAGCTCCTTATTGAGGTTATGAAAAATGTCACTCGCAATTATTACCAAAGACGCCAACTGCCGCAGTGCATTGCTCAAAGTTATGTTGCTGATCGATTCCAGCTCATAGCCAGTTACTATTGGCGGTGTAACAGTGGCAGTAACATCATCATCATCATCATCATCCACAACGTTGGCCTGCAAGCTATTGCTCCCGCCATTGCAAGACGAATAACAATAATCACCGCCATTGCCATAACCGGATCTGCTCGCAAGGAATTCCTTAGATTCGTCGTTCTTCTCTTCTCGTCCTCTTTCATCACTATCTACCGACACTCCTCTGCATCTGGGCTGTCTGCCGCCACGACTGCTGCTCGCCGCAGTGGAGTCGACTTCATCGTCAACCACGTCAATATCGATGTCTGCTGTGGAGTAGCTGAAGCTGCTTAGCGAATTCGTTTGGCCATTGCAGCAGCTTCCAATTATGCCCTTGTTGGTGCCGCTTTTGCTATTGTTGTTGTTGTTATTATTATTATTATTTCCAACACTGCCGTTGCAACATTGTTGCTTAGGACTGCAACAGCAACTTGTGGATGTTTTTGCAGCCAATGGCGATGTATTTAGTAGGGTGGAAGAGGAATCCTCTTCAACAGAGTCTGCTTGCGCAGCATTGCTACTAACAGATGGTCGTGACGGTTCGACACTTGCAACGGAATGCACAAGAACTTTGGTTGTTTTGGCACATAATTGGGTGGATTTTTGCCGGGTAACCGCACCCGTTCGGACAATCGTCCTTGCTGGTCTGTCGCAAATGCGAGATCCATGAGACCGCGATACAAATGTTGGTTGCACAACGCGTTGGACGAATGGCATTTTTTTTATCAACTCATATTCAATAAAAACAATAAATTATGTATATATGCACAGGTTTAAAGATTTCAATCCGCAATCTTTTTATTTTTCATAAATATGCACAATAAAGAGCGAATGCACTATTCTAATCCACTACAACTGATTCTTCAGATTCAGATCACTAACGAACCTTTTTTTTCGTTTGAAACGCCACTAGCACCACCGAACCCCGATTGGTTTCGCAGCAGCACCTTTTTCACTTCACTACTAGAAAACGAGGAGGGAAACATATAAGCGAACGAGGAACAACAAAACCCGAACAAAAAACTGGAATTACAACTTTTTCCTTCTTCTCCTCTTGACTGTCGGCATCTGCTGTGTGAATTAAAATTAAAGGGCTCTAGATTCGGTTACGTTTGCACGAATGACCAAAGGTATTGCCTACCACTAATTTGAAACTGTGCATACTACGCGCAATGGTTGTGCAGAAATTCCTTTTTTAACGTAATCACTTTCCAACTGCAGCATCTTATGGGTTCCGATGCGAGTAGCCCAACCCAACGAATCGCGGTATTAAAGAAAACTCACAGAACTTCATGTCGCCGGGGATTAAAAACAAAAAAATAAATAAACAAGACGAACACAGTGACGACGACGCGCGTACAGTCAGCAACGGCGATTGATGAATGAATGAAATGCAATAAACGCGCAAGGCGGAGCGCAGTGGATATTTTATGTTGCCTGCTGGCTGCTAGAGAAATTATGAGGGAGAGAATGAAAGAGGGCATTCGCTCGACGCTCTCGCTCAGTGGTGTTTCGTACCATATTCAGCTTTGGTTTTGTTTTTGTTTGGTTGTGTAGCTGAATGGTGCTCTCGTTAAGGCCTTAACACATGAATATGAAGAGCTGTGGTTCTGTTCAGAAAAGTGAATTTATATTTATTTATACCTAAACAGAAAACACTGGCACCCTGGTTGGTTTAATTGCATAAAACTTGATTCATAACCTTTTTTCAAAGTTAGTTTCCATTTAATCAATTGCCAGAAAAATTAAATGCCAAAATTAGCATTCAGGAGCAAATTGACTTTGAATTAAATTATTTATAACCGGTTTTACAGTGCAAGTTTAAACTCCGTTTAGCCAGATATCAGGTTTAAACCGACGTTTAACACGAAAAGGTGTATTACAGTACTAGTTTCAACTTAATCGAGAGTTTAAACCGAGTTTAACTTAACCGGCCATGAATGGGGCTTTAAACTGAGTTTATTTTCTGGAATTTCGTAGTACGATCTCCCTCCCGGTTTATGACGGTGCTCCAGAGTCGAAACAGCCACAGGCAGGGCTGCTGGAAGCTGCAAGAAGTGCACATCCACACAACACAAAGCATTGTCGACTTAGTTCTTGTTTCTTGTTCTTCATTTATACAAAAAAATACAAATCTAGCTTAAATCAACGGTTTAACAAATATTTTATTATATATATTCAGCGTGGTACACAAAACATGGAACAATAGGCGATGAGTGTATCCCGGCAAAGTTGAACGGCCTTTGGCATCACTCCCAGTCAGGGGTGAATTGGTCCTAGGTTGATCATGTTACCACTTCGCTCTTCCCGATTTGTGCTTATCGACATGAGGATGAGGTCCTATAGAGAAATCCAGCCTCTATACCTATGGTGACATCGAATTGCGGCTCGCCGAGGACTAGTTTTAATTTGCCCGACTTGTAGGGAACTAGTTTACCTATTTGACCCTCGGCCATTTCCTTGAGGGGATTCTTCTACTCCACCGGTTCAGGCTGAAAATAGTTTAGAATTGGTCAGAACATTGTAATATTATAATCGGTCTTTATGTTATCTTACCTGACTATGTCAAATGTCATTTTGTTTAAATTGCCAAACTGACACAAAACTGATGGAAACACATTATTTCTACCAATATGATAAATTTCCTCAAACCGAAGAGGAACTCGATACCGAAGTAATGACTTTTATTTATTTTTTTTATTTCACTTTTTCAAATTGCCAAACTGACATCAGAATAAACAAAACTGATAGAAATTTCAAATACAGTGGCGTACAAAACAAACGAGAAAAGTTTAGTTAAACTTCGGTTAAACTTTTCTCGAGAAAAGTTTAGTTAAACTTCGGTTAAACTTTTCTCGTCTGTTTTGTACGCCACTGTATTTGAAATTTCTCTCAGTTTTGTTTATTTTGATGTCAGTTTGGCAATTTGAAAAAGTGAAATAAAAAAAATAAATAAAAGTCATTACTTCGGTATCGAGTTCCTCTTCGGTTTGAGGAAATTTATTGTATTGGTGCCATACAAATCGCTCCTGATGCTATCAACATGCTACCGGATGCTATCAACATGTCTCCGCTAGCAAAAAAAACCAAGAAGATGTATTACAACAAATCATAGAAGAGAATGGGCATGAATCAGAAGACAACCTACGGTCAAGTTCAGCGAAGATATAAGACATAAGTCACTATTCCTAACATAGATTTTAATTGAATTGTAGGGGAAAAAAGCAAATTAACCCAAACATCAAAACAAATAAATTGTAGTAAAGTGGAGCTAAATGTTTTTAATTCACCTCAGTTCTATGCACTTTCGTGCACAAATATCCATTATTCCTGCAATAAGATACATAAATGAAATCACTAACTTCATCTGAAAAATTATATTTGTTGCATAGTTAATACCATTTCCTTTTGTGTTCTTTTCTGTGTTCTATTTTATTAAAAACTATTTGAGCAGCTAGTTTGGTCAGCAGAAATCGTTAAAAGAAATTTCCATCATTCCATTCTACGAAATGATTTGGCCTCAGACATATTTAAACGCAGTTTAAACCCCCATTCATGGCCGGTTAAGTTAAATTCGGTTTAAACTATCGATTAAGTTTAAACTATCACTGTAATACACCTTTTTGCGTTAAACGTCGGTTTAAACCTGATATCTGGTTAAACGGAGTTTAAACTTGCACTGTAAAACCGGATATTAATAAATCATCTTGCTCTCTCGACTCTGTATTTTATGAATTTTTCGAGTTAAGGAACAGCATTAAGTAAAATTCGTAAGAATTAATAAATAATTTTAAAATTTAAAATTAAAGGAGACCTTTTATGATTAATTGGCATGGTAAAGACACATTTCTGAGTCTAGATATATTACTAGAGTTGCTTGAGACTTATTACGTTTGTGTTTAATGATTAGTGGAGTTTGTTAAAGTTTTCTTAAAATATTTGAACAGCATTGAAACACATTGAATAGATTTATGGATATTTAAATTTTATTTTTATTTTGTAAATCGGAAACACGCTTATTTTTAATGGGCCTTACCAATTAACAATCACTAAACTCGTGTTTAACTAATTTCAAAACTAGCTTTAGTTTCGACTTTAACTTTTGAGCTACCAATAACCAAATTAATCGAAAGTTTTACTAAAAACTACTTTAGTACAAATTCTAGTACAACATAAGTCAAAGCTAGTACGATTTGCGCTAATTAAATCAATGCTACCTAAAGAATTTCAAATGAAAAATAAAATATATTAGCTGGAAAACTGACATTCCACATTTGAATTACACTATTACGAAGCCGCTTATACTTAAACCATGACTTAGACACGAGGTTAACTCGAGGATGAATTGGTTATTGGTACGCAATATTTTTTTATTTTCGACTTGCATTAAAGTCGAGTCTAAATTTGATTGTTGGTAAGGCCCGATATGTAGCAACACTGGGGTAAATGGAGAGTTGTCAAAAATACAAGCAAAAATTATTTTGTGAAGAAATTCAAGGAAATTGGTTCAGCGCCGGTTGTGCAATCCCACAAAGTACTAATAAACAAACCGCTAGCTTCCGTGCGCTTATTCCATTTCACCCGAAAATTTTAAAATAAAATCCAGAACATGACAAGAGTGCAGAAAATGAATTGTGGCATATGCAACACTCAAAAAATTAATCGAATTGAGAAACAAAAATTCATTCTTTGTGAGTTAAATAAAAAATCACTGGTAAGAACGAGGACAGAAATATAGCTGATGATCTACATAAGTATCCTAAATTCTAACGCATAAACATGAAATGAGCGAGAAATCTGACAGATGGCTATGGCTACCACTATTGGCTAAGTCGTAATACACCGTTGAGTGGTGGGCGCATTTTGTTTAAAGCTCTGGAAGTTATATGTACCTACAAAATATTTGTCTATTTGTCATTCGCAGCACACTGGACGTCCACTAAACGCAGAGCGAATGTTGATAATTTTTATTAATTAAAGTCATCGCTGTGGTTTGGTGTTTAACATAATGTCTCTCTCTATAATCGGGAATTCACACGATCATACGAGTGTATATATCCATTGACATACTATATATGGACTGCTAGCAGACAATTTTAGTCGAAGCAAACATAAGCAATAGCTCTTTTGGTTCACGACGGAGAGAAACGAAAACACTCAAATGTCATCGAGCAATTCGTGCGATTCTTTTTCAGTGCGGAGTGTGCCATCTGTTATAGAACGTTCGAAATAATTTGAATAAGTCGTTATTTTGCGCAGTTGCAATGTTTCTACAATGGATGGCACTGTGTTCTATGCACAAAATAGCAGTGGTCCGCAGAGGTTTCATACTTCCGCCGCACTGAACCAAAAGAGCTAGTGCTTATGTTTGCTTCATATTTCCTCGCAGGTTTGTATGAAACTGACATTTCACCAGCAGTCCATGTATAGTACATACATACCATGTCAATGCAGTGTTCCCAGGTTGAGGGGAAAATCACCATTTTTGCCGATTTTTGAAGACGAAAGGGAGAAAAAAGGGGAAAGGGATAAAAACGGGGAAAAAATTCAAAAAGGGGAAAATCTTAAAATCCTATCAAAAACAGTTTGTAAGAAAATCTTCTAGAATGAATACCTACAAAACAATCTACAAAAAATAACCATGCTCAAGATGTGTCCATGCAACACCCACTTAATTTTTTGTTTGGTTTCTGAATGCATTCATTCTTTTGACATTTAATAAAACTATAACCATGGCCATGCACTCCTTACCATGAACGTCGTCTACAGAGAGACAGCTAGATTTTGAGTGAGTAGAAAAAAAGATAGGTAGTACAGAAAATGGACCAAAAATCCACTTTCAGAAATAATTTTCACATGAGCATGGCGCATGATTACGAAGGTTATTTTCCGGAACCATTGCGCTTTCGATAAAAATCTTTAATTGGTATTTGCGTTGGTAGAGTGAGGACGTAAAATCGGGCGTCCGCTTCGAATTTACCATCAAATTTTTGTATTTTCGTTTTCATTACTACTGTAACTGTCAAATTTTATTTTATTACAATGAGGCTTTGTTTTGTTTTGATTTGTTTTTGTGTGTAGCCAAGTTGTTCATTAGAATGAAAGTTATGCCACACATCGCTTCCCATGAAAGTCGTTTCGGGCGAGACAGGTCGATTTTAAGTGAGTAGAAAAGAGAATGGATCTGCAGTGTAATATACGCTTCTTTTCTCAACTAGATAACCTAAAAATCTACCCGTCTCTCCCGACACGACTTTCATGGGAAGGCATGTGTGGCTCAGCACATAGTGTGTCCTTGAACTATGCCTTAATTCAAAATATTACGCGAATTTCTAAACAAAGGCGGCACAACTTAATGTGTAATAATTCTCATTTTATCACAATTTTATTTTGGATTTTGAATGAAGAAGGAACTAACAAAAAAATACAAATATCTCAAGCAATTGGAAGCATTGCTCGAGTTCAAAACATGGTTAAGTATGATAAGATTTTTTCTTCGGAAAAAAAGGGATTTTTTTTTCTTTCTAAAGGGGAAAAAATATCATGTTGGTGTTAAAAAAAGGGGATTTCTTTTCTTAAACCCTGGGAACACTGTGTCAATGGTATATATCCAATTTCTTGCATAAGGTTAGAGAGAGAGAGCAAGCATATGACGTAAGAAAACAGGAACAGCAACACATGACATGCATGCTTATGAAGGAAGAATATACTACGTTTACATGAGCGAATTGAAATGGAATTCAAAATGAATCGAATAATTACTGTCATCGCTCCCGCTGAATTGAAATAAAATTGAAATAGAATTGAGCTATACAGAATACGTGCATTATATACACATTTATTGCCATTATCGCAATCAATTTTAATTTTATTTTCATTCCTCATAATTATAAATCCACCAGCCGAAAAAAAATCCAAAGAAAATGAAGAGAAAACGAAATAGAAGAACACATACTCCCTCACATGATAAACTCGATCTTTCAATTTGCGTTTACATTATAAATTTTCAAACTGATCACGGAAAATGTTTGTGATCAGATTAGTCTTTGATTGGAATGATTCAATTCGAATCGAATCCTTTGATGTAAACGTAGTAATAGAATTGACAGCGCAAACTTTTGCGACCGTTGGTTATTATGGAACACACCTACCTAAAAAGTCAGGAAAGTGTCATCTAGAAATGTGCGTTGACAGCAACACAGCTCTTGTTTTTTTTTTTCATCTAGAGTTTATAGTAGGTACAGCTTCTGTTTTATTTAGCGTCCGATAAAATATTATATTAAAATAAGTACTTTCAATCATTATAAGGAGCGATAAAAATTGCTCAAAATGCCTAAATACTACTGTGACTATTGCGATACATATCTGACGCACGACTCTCCCAGTGTTCGCAAAACTCACTGCACCGGTCGTAAACATCGTGACAATGTTAAATTCTACTATCAAAAATGGATGGAGGAACAAGCACAGCACCTGATCGATGCCACAACTGCGGCATTTAAAGCTGGAAAGATCTCGCAGAATCCGTTTGCTACGGCTCCGCCGAAACCAGGCGTGGCAATTCCACCACCCACAAATATTGGTCCTCCACCGCGTCCAGGAATGATGCCTCCAGGCATGCCACCAGGTGGTCCGGGAATGCCACCAATGATGATGGGTGCTCATGGACCACTTCCGCCACCGATGATGGGTATGCGTCCACCTCCAATGATGGGTCCAATGGGTATGATGGGTCCACCACCTCCAATCGGAATGGGTGGGATGCGACCGCCGCTAGTAAATGGACCACCCCCAAAATAATTGTAAAAACAACAAATAAATTTTAAATAAATTAATTGAAAACACATTTTTTATGAATCTAAAATTTTTTATTAAAAATTTCGTACAAGTTTAGCGATCCCAATTAATTTGACGATAACCTACGGCTTTTTTTGAATGACAATGAAAGTGGCTATGTGCGCCACGGACTGTTTGGCCTCTTTATATAAACTCTCGATTCCAAGATCCTCGCTCGATGTGACCGAGCCAATGTAGTCGAAATGTTTTGGCTTTCACACATTTCGTCCTTTGAGTCGGTGAGTTTTGAACCCAGTTGTTTAGCCAAACCGAAGTAGCAACGGTTTCCTAGGGCAATTCTTCGCCGGATCTATACTATTGTGTAATTCGTGGAGTTCATATTTACTACGAGGTAGGTGAACTCCTTAACTACCCCGAAGTTGTTGCTACCAATAGTGACGTTTTGTCCTAGGCGGCGGACAGATGCTTGTTTGTTTGTTGATAGCTTCTATCAGGGCACGCTGGGAGCAACCGATGATGTCAATATCGTCCGCATAGCCCAGCAGCTGGACGGATCTGTTGAAGATAGTGCCTTCTGTGTTGACACCTGCCCTGCGCACTATCTACTCCAGTACAAGGTTGAAGAAGTCGCATGATAGCGCGTCTCCTTGATGAAGCCGGTGCAAGTTTGAAATAGATCGGAGGAGCTGCTTCCAAACTGCACGTTGCAGCGCGTGTTTTCCAGCGTCACGCGACACAGCTGAATCAGTTTTGCCGGGATTCCGAATTCGGCCATCGTCATATAGAGCTCCTGACGATGTATGTTATCATACGCGGCTTTGAAGTCGATGAATAGGTGGTGAGTTTGGACTTGAAATTCGTTGGTGTTTTCCAGGATTGCCTCAGGGTGAAAATGTGGTCTATAGTCGATCTGCCGGGCCGGAAGCACACTGGTACGTGCCGATTAGTGTGTTGCAGAACGGTTTAAGATAATGGAGCTGATAGTCCAGTCATCGGGCATGTTTTCTTCTGCCCGTACTTGGTTGATGATTCGGTGCATGCTCCCTACTAAAACACCATATTTAAAGAGCTCCGCTGGTAAACCATCATGAGCCTGCGGCCTTGTTGGTCTTACTTCTTCTTCTTCTATACTAGGTGCCTATATTAGCCAAAAAGGCCAATCACTCCTTTACATTAGCGTTAGGAAAAGTCAAGCTGGTGCTATTGACTTTCGTAATCTTTCTGCACTACAAATTGCCTCCTAGAAATACACACTGATACAGGACATAGATTAAACTGTGTGGCCCATTCCTATTGCCTATGTTTAGATTCCATGCTTTTCTGTTCCATTACAAATTGAAATTGAGAATTCTGACTTGGCTAGTTTTTCTGCGAGTCTTATTCTTGGATAACCTTATTTTTGTAATACGAAATAAAGTAGTGTGTCACTCACAACTAATAACATTTAACAGACGCCATGACCCTGACACGTGGCGCAATCAAGTGACTAAAAGTGCCGGAACCGAATTATATAGGTCAAATCATTAGACTTGTCATATTCATAGCATTTATTATTAGTTTATCTGTCATTTTAATGGCAAAATAAAGAACATATACACAAACTACAAATTGATATACGAATAGTAAAAATTAATAAATACAAATTGTTATCTAACAGTAATATTGCAATCGCAATCCATGGGCGCTAAGGTATCGTGGTAATTTAAAAGTAAATACATTGTTCTAACTGTACAGACGTTGCAACACACCATATACAAATACAATAGTCAAAGGAATAAAATTATAAAATAGGTTAATGTGGTGTAACGTAAATTATATAGAAATAGAGAAAAAAAATATAGATTTATCTAAGAGATTCGTCGTCGTCCATTAGCTGGACAACCGACATCTCTTGCTAGGTGATGCCAAAATTGCTTGCCTCTCAGCCTCTGCGAAATTTATAATTTTTTCCTCAGACCTCTTGTATTCGCTGCCAATGTGCTCCAAGTCGAGGTCTGCATTTAGAACTAAGACCTATAAGGAAAAAACAGTTAACAACACAAATGTTTAGTAATCTACTGCACTTACAGGTACTTTGGGCTCCATTTGATGATTCATTAGCCAGTTTTCATGAAGCTCATGCAGTTCTCGCAGATATTGAAGCGGAACACAACTCTCTTCGGAGCGCGCACGCATTTTCATTCTTTCGTATACAGTTTCTGGTGATGTTCTTAGGTAAACTGCAAAGCAAACATAAACCTCGGCTGTTTATTCATTGATTTTCACTTACCAATAAGATCAGCTTGAATGTGAATTGATTTCTCTATAAATGAATACCATTCCTTAAGTATTTGGTACATGCCATCTTCGATCGTTTTATTTTTGTACAAGTTCTCTACAAAACAATGTCTGGAAGCAATAAATTAGTTAACCACGTCATGCTATGGGTACTCTTGTTAGATCTTTACCTGGCACTAAAAATTGATCGCTCCATTAGTTTAACTTTCTTGTCTGTAGTCATAGTGTGGCTTTGTAACATTGTCAAAGTGACATACGTTTGGAATGGCATTGCCCAGAGGTGCGGTTCCTTGTACATGAGTTCCTAAAAGAATTCAATTAAATTAGCCACTACACTACAATTATATGCGTATTTAAGTAAACTCACTAATAGATTGACCCCATTACAGTTCCTCCACTTCTCTACTGGTTCTGTGATCAAGCATACATCATCTTGGAACTGCTTAAAATGATTTAGGTATGTAGTCTTTCCACTTCCGATGTTTCCTTCGATAAGGACTGTAAATGGCTGACTTCCAGCTGCGAACTTGGTCAGAGGTTTTGTCGACATTGAAGCCATGTGTCGTCCTGGGAAAATATTATTTGAATCAATTGAAATACACGGTGAAGTCGAACTGCACTGGCCAAGTGTGCTAGCCTTAAGCGTGATCTTTATTTAAAATTTGTATCAAATATTGATAAAGTCAGAAATGTAGTATGTACTAAACTGTTGAAGCAATTTTAAGAAATGAACAGCTGCGGATAGATAGAATTTTTCTCGCGCCAAAGAAAAAGCGGGAACAAATTTCTGTTTTTGTATTTTAAACGCTGTCACCATTTTAACGTCTCCCTCCAATAATTTTTTTTTTTAGATATGTTTGATTTGGTCGCCCATATGGCAAAACGTGACACAAAAAATGGAAGACATAAAATCTGACAGCGGGTAGTTTCTTTTCGAAGTCGATTCGGAAATTATACTTGACGAGGACGACTATAATTTTCGAAATGATATGCAAGTTTTAGCTGGTATGTACCTACATATAAATCACAGTACACATATTGGGTCGTATGAATAAAAACTAGCATTTGCTTTGAGTAAAAGGTTGTAGCAAAGTAAAAGCACTGAGCAATTGCTTTAAATCGGTATGAATAAAAACTACTTTGCTAAAGTAAGTTCGAAGTTTCGAACAAAGCATTTACTTCACTGCATTTGTCCTTCCCTTGCAGTTTCTGTCAGAATTTGTCGTTAATTTTTTGAATTTGAATTTAGAATCAGGAAAACGATTTTTGGAAAAAAATTAACAAAAGCTAAATTAATTTAATAAAAAAAACGACACGGTTGGTTAAAGTTGTGATCGTAACCAATTCGTCTTTGCTTATATGTAGTACCTACTGTTTTTTTTTACGAACGTTAACAACAGTAGTTAAAACAGGTTTAATGTGCCAATCAAACAAAGAAAAATTAATTTAACTATTTATACAAACAAAAAACACCGAAAACTCAAAAGAATATACTGTTTTTGTAAAGAAATATGGGCGCAAAATATTTAGCAAATGCTCTGAGTCAACAAAATAGCAGACTTGGAATTTTCGTAGCAATTGCTTTGTCTTCCACGTTTTATTCATACCAATCTGAGTAAAAGGTCGGTGGAGCCGCTTTTCGAAGATGTCAAAAGTTGGAGTCAACTCAAATACG
Organism: Cheilosia soror; assembly: GCA_949372485.1. Taxonomy (NCBI): domain Eukaryota; kingdom Metazoa; phylum Arthropoda; class Insecta; order Diptera; family Syrphidae; genus Cheilosia; species Cheilosia soror. Next base: position 53,564,162 of record OX443562.1, on the reverse strand, counting down.
ACCCATTAAAGGTTTCTTCCGAGCACTCATTTTCGTTTCGTTCTGGGCATCTGTCAAAAAGGCATACTTTTCCATAGATACGAATAGAGATCACATTGTCACTGTCAGCCATGAAAATTCATTCGCGCGCATATTATTTCTATACGTTTATTGTCAGGGTCGCATAGGCCGCCATAATGCAGATGTGCAATGTGTGTGCATTCTTTTATTAAATTTGTTTGTATTGTTTTAGAAAAAATTTTGCGAAATTATGCTTAAATGAAATTATTGGGAAATTATTATCAGAAAGTTGGCAAACTACACAGTTTTAGAAGGAGCTTTACAAAAATTGATTTAATTTATACATTTTTTTGTTAAATCGTTTCAGTAAACGCGTAATATTACAATAGGTACTTTTCGACGAAACCTCGTAGCCTGTTTACACATTTTTGTTCCCAAATTTGAAATCTGTTAGTACAATAGGGAAATGGGAAGCGACTTTTTTTAGCGGACAATTGGCGTTTTAATTGTCAAATTTATAGGCTTTTAAATGTGTGAAAAACGGTTCTGGGGGTCAATTCTAAAAAATTCTCGCATACGTTTATCTGTCAAAATCTCCAATTTCACGCGAAAGACTGAAATTTGCAATTCTCAAAATCCGCATACGAGAATTTCTCTTCGACTGTTACTTGTCTACATTTTCTAGGTGGATTTGATTCTCGCATACGGAATTGTGAGTTTGACACTTCGAATAACGATTTGTTTTTTTTTTTTAATTTCTGTGGAAAATAATTTATTGTGAAGAAGAAAAATAATTAAAATGGAAAGAAAACAAAAGAAGAATACCGATCATGTGACTAACGACTAAAAAGAGGCACTTAAGGACTATTCACATGAGAGCGAGCGAACGAATTACTAAAATGCGAACAAACCATTTTTGATGCATTTATGAACAGAAAATTTCACATTTTACTATTCCAAGAGGAGGATAATTAATTGTTCCATCAAAACAAGTTTAAAAATAGTCTTAATAACAAAATTTCGAATTCCAAACTTTTTGCCGCGAACGAATACACCCTGGCGCGAATTGTCAGTCTATTCACAATCCACATCATTTAAATCGCGTTCCACAAAGTAGCGAATAAAAAATTCGTTCGAACTTAACCTTATTCCAAGAGGAGGATATCTTGGAATAATAAAATGTGGAATTTTCTGTTTATAAATGCATAAAAAGTGGTTTATTCGCATTTCATCAATTCGTTCGTTCGCTCCCATGTGAATGGTCCTTTAGTGAATTCATTGAAATCAACATTACTATTGTCGGGCAGCATTTAACTCTTGTAAACATATTCGTCGAGAAATCTACTAAACCGGAGGGCATCTAAAATTTGGTGCAAGCTTCTGCTTACTGATGAGTGGCTCATCGTAATGTTACGATTATCTCCAATCCAGTTTTGTTAACTTCCAATGGCAAAAAATCGGAGAGAGATCAGAATCTGAAGATATTGGATTTTCCAATGTCAATTAATTAAGTTTTAATATAATATTAACTTTTTTTTTTTTAACCTCAAAGAAATCATTTTAAGGTTTTTGTTTCTTGTTTTGTTACCGTTAAGTTTTATTTTAAATAATTGTCAAGAATCAAAATTGGATTATCCTTTTCCAACTGTTAATTTAGTTAATTAGTAATTATTTATTTATTTTCGTTATTGTAATTGTTTACATACTAAATTAGTGAAATAATCAGAAAAAGTGCACATCATTATTGAATATAATGATGTGCACTTTAAAACTTAACTTGAAAGTGCGCACGGACATCGTTGGATTTCAAGATAAATTGATTTTTTTTAATTACAATTTGTTAATATTTTAAATTTTGTCTAATTTCATCCAATCAATATCCTTAAATTAAGCAATATTATTATTATATGTTTCAAATATTTTTTTTTATAATCATATTTCTTTTAACTAAAATGTGAATGTTTGTATGTAATTGGAAACATGATGGTTTAATTTAATTCCATTACTTTCCATTAAATAATTTATTTTTCAGCCATTCATTGTTGGAAAAGGACAGTCCGTTCAAGAGATTAAAAAATCACCTAATAAATATGACGAATTTTATCATCCTTACAAAGATTTACGAAGACATCCTCACAAAAATTGCTGAATACGCTGAAAGTATTTGATTTTATACCCAAATCTGACAGCTGCGTTTTAGCTTGAATTTCTTGCTAAAAAACTGAGCAGAAGAGTTTTTCTCGCTTTAAGCGCCAAGTTTCGCTTAGCATATATCTTAGCATCGAATCTACTATGGCCAGTGCGATTAAAATGTATGGGCGCAGTTTATTAGCTTTGACCTGTCAAACCTTAGCTTTAGCTTTCGCTTAGCTTTTCGCATGCACTCTGTCCGTAGCCTTATGCTGGATTTACATTACCACGCCACGCAATTTTGCATGACTTCAGAGAGAGAGATCCGCTTGCTACAGTCAAAGCTAATGATCTGTAAGAGTGAGACCACAAATCTCCATAAAATAGTATGGCGGCATAAATTCAACTGCTAGGCTCGTGGTCTCACTCTTACACATCATTAGCCTTGATTGTGGAAAAACGGATCTCTCTCTCTCTGAAGTAATGCAAAATTGCGTGGCGTGGTAATGGCAGCGTTCAATGTGCTTAGGCACCTAAATATTTAGGTGACAGTTTATCATTGAACGGATAATTGCCTAGTACCTAATTGAATTGAGCATTCACTTGCTGTTTTGACATCAACTGATCAACACATTGGCTGCCTACTAAAGAAAAATATAAAATTATTGAAGTTTAAAATGAATGATTCTATTGATTCTTTTCTAAAAGCAGCTTTACAACTTGTCGGGTAAAAACCCCATCTAAAAGACACATTTTATTTTATTATTATCACACTTGTGTACGTGTTGATTTTATTATCCGTAGTCAATTTGTCATAAGTTTTCTGGGTATCATCGATGTCATACAAAACACCGTCAATTGTAACTTGAAATTTCATTTTTATTTATTTTTTCCAACTATAATAATAAAACCACATACAAATCTCAGCAAAGTTCAACAATGGAGTGAAAAATTCGTCGATTTCAATCAGCTGTTTATGACATTTCTCAAATCCACTAATGCTGGGTTTCCACTTGTCGATTTGAAATTGACAATTGACGTATTTTTATGCCAATTAAACAATTGGCAAGTGGAAATAGCGAAAAATTGCTTGTCAGTGAATTGACTAACAGCGTTTGCCAATAATTGACAAAGAAACCACTGGACAAGTGGAAATAGCTGAATTGTCAAACAAAATGTCACTTTGTCTATAACTGACAGAGAAAATTTAATTGGCATCGAGTTCATAAGTTGGTCAATCAACTGACAAACGATTTTTTGCCAATAATTGGCATAAGTGGAAATGAACTGACGTTGGTGTCGTTCAATGACATAAACGCGAGGGCTGTCAAACTTTGTCAATCAACCGACATGTGGAAACCCACCTTAAGAACTCAGGCAGAATTTCTGGCCTAACTTTCCAGTCACCACAGCTGACCGACCTCACGAAATTTGCCTAGATTTGCAGTCAAATCGACCAATCAGAGGCTGTTGACTAGCTAGGCAAAAGCGCATTGAACGCGGCCAATGTAAATCCTCCATTAGTTTTGAATTCACTTCTACTACCAGCAGAACAGCAGCACTTTCTACTCCATACTGTTCGAAAACGAAATCGAACATACCTTTTTACAAAAACTTTTGACGTGTAGTGTTACGTCATGTTGGCATTCGGAATTTCGATATTCTGCTCAGCTGTTACTCCTTCTAATTCCACAACTCACAGATTCTAATGATTTATAACCAATTTAAAACTTGTCATCCAATGAGGGATAAATCGCAATTTATAGTTACATTTAATTAGGTTGAAACAATTAAACAATATAGTCTTGGCGGCAAACAATTTTAAGCGATGCAGAAAACATTATCATTTACTTGGAAGAATGTCTCGTTTTACAACCTAATAAAATATCGCCATACCCGCAATTGCGTTGCAATCAAGGGCGCATTGAAGGGATGCGACCTTGAACTTAGGAAATTATGGAAGAACACCGGATTGAAATGCACATTACACCATATTGCCACATTCTTTGTACCTCTATTATTCGACTGATATTAAATATAATAAATTAATGACTTACGGACTGCCCTCAGTAGCATTACAAGATCTTTTAAGTCACTGATTAATAAGAAATTTACTATTTATTTATTAAGAAAAGTATAATACATGACTTCTATTTCACCAGACCCAATTTATTTCAACTGTAAACAATCGGCCAATTGGGTTTTATCGGTTTTTATGCATTCCATTTCACGTGTTTTTATTGCACTCAAATGTCAATTTAACAGATGTTGTTGGTTGCGTTCAACCGGTAGAGATACCCAGGACGCAGATGTGTACGATCTGTTCGATAGTACTTTAGTTATCTGTTCGTTTCACGGGCATATTTTTCACTCCGAGTATAACTAATAAAATCAATTTTTCTTATATTTTGACATACACTTACTTTTGCGAGTTTATGAGAGTACATACAGTCCGTAACACTTGAATAGCCGCATTGTCTTTTTTAAAATTCTTTCATGCTTACATAAGGAATTATATATTGAGGGACAAGGCCGGAGACTGCTCTCTGAGGCTTTGTCAATATTTGATAAATTTCTCAAAGCTAACGGAACTTTCGAGACCAATTTTGTTTGCAAAATCACTAAAATGTGCATTTTTTTAACATTAGAATAGCCTCAATCACAGTTTAAGAGAAAATTTGGAAGCGTGAGTTTCGAAAACCTATCGGGAAGTGATAAAACTGTACAAATGGGTAGAAAAAAATCATTAACAGTCGCAGAAATTGCCAAAATAGAGCCCTATCATTAGCAAGACCTTTCTAACCGCACTGTAGGTCATAAAATTAATCGAAGCCCGAAAGTAATTATTAATTATTTAAAAAATCCGTTATTATACCGTTATAATACCCTTATCGAAAAAACTAATATTGCCGCACTTCTTCAATTCTTACAAGCGGAAAATCATTGGATTAGCTTCCAATTCCACCCACTCTTTGAATAAAATAAGACATGAAGCTGGATTAGGAGTTAGACAAATGACCATAAGTCGGGCTGACAAAAGTGTTGGACACCTAAAGCGACTAAAGGCTAAACTACATTTAGCACAAAGTAAAGTACTTGCACGAAAATGTTTTTTCCCTTTCCACACCATTTCAAATCTGTATTTTTCTCTCAACTTTTCACAAAGTGTATTACTTTAAAGTTAGCTATACCTCTAACTTTCAAGTGCACACTTTGTGAAAGAGCGGAAAAAAACTACTACATGCACAAAAAAGTTTGCGCCAAATACTGATCTCCCAAATAGAGGGCTCTGATGCGACTAGAATGTCGCATTTTTGTTTACGTTTTGCCATTGAAACGTACCTTTTTAACCAAAATGCCATGGAAAAGAACCTATTTCCACAAAATGGCCGTGTTTTGTTTGGGTTTACCTTCGCGTCAGAGCAAGCTTTTTAAATAAATAAATTTTACATTTTTTCTGTTATTTTTAATCAATAAAAAACTTTGCTCAAATTCGGTCGGTCTGTTACTTTTTTTCCTTCAAGAAATTTTCTAGGCAAAGCAGGAGCAGCAAAAGGAAAAGCTTACTTATCGGGCTCCCGATCCGTGAAGAGTCTCTGCCTGAGACACTGCAGCCTTCCATCCTCTACGATCCCAGGCACGCTGCTTCCAATTGTCCAGACCAAGCGCTCTGGCATCCGCGATGGCTTGGTCTTTGAAACGGAGGTTCGGTCTTTCTTGTCTTCTCGAACCTGGGGGCTGGGATTCGAAGACTCTCTTAGCTGGAGCATTATTGTCCATTCGCTCGATGTGGCCGAGCCAATGTAGTCGACGTGTTTTGGCTTTTTGGACTACATCCACATCTTGGTACAGCTCATAGAGTTCGCGGTTGTATCTTCTCCTCCATTCGCCCTCCTCGCACACAGGACCAAAAATCCGCCGAAGTATTTTTCTTTCGAAGGAGCCCAGTATCAGCTCTCCCTTCTTGCTTATCGTCCAGCACTCGGCGCCATAAAGCAGAACTGGCAGGATAAGGGTTTTGTAGAGCACACATTTCGTCATTCGAGTCAGGAGTTTTGAACCCAATTGTTTTGCCAAACCGAAGTAGCAACGGTTTCCTAGGGTAATTTTTCGCCGGATCTCCACTAGAGTGTCATTCGTGGACGTTTACTCCGAGGTAGGTGAACTCCTTAACTACCTCGAAATTGTTGCTATCAATAGTGACGTTTTGTCCTAGGCGGTGGACAGATGCTTGTTTGTTTGTTGATAGCATGTACTTCATCTTGTCCTCATTTAATTCAAGGCCAACGGATTTCGCCTGTTCTTCAATCGCCGTGAACACTTCTATCATGATGATGTCAATATCGTCCGCATAGCCAAGCAGCTGGACGGACCTGTTGAAGATAGTGCCTTCCGTGTTGACACCTGCCCTGCGCACTATCTGCTCCAGTACAAGATTGAAGAAGTCGCATGATAGAGCGGAAATAATTCGGAAGAGCTGGTTCCAAACTGCATGGTCTCTCTCTCATCTGTGCGCTCACCTACCACAAACGTCAACAACCAGTGGTGCCAGTATCGCGACATCATCAAGGAGGTAGCCGAAATCACTGTAGGATACCAGCCACCCCAGAGAAAGAGCCCGTGGTATGATGATGAATGCGTGTACAGGAAAAAGGTGACAGAAGAAGCACACAAGAAAGCGCTGCAGCGCAAAACAAGGGCAGCGAGAGAATAGTATCGAGCCAGGAGAAGGGAGGAAAAGAAGATCCTGCGTATAAAGAAGAGGGCTTACGCAGCTTCCCAGCTCAAGAAGATCGAAGAGTCGCGCGATCGTAATAACATCCGGATGTTTTATAAAAAAGCTAAGCAACTGGCTGCTGGCTACAAAACCGGAACGCAGGCTCTTCGAGACAGCGAAGGAAACCTAGTCACCGAAGCGCAGGGAATAGCAGATGTGTTTAAGAAGCATATCCCAGCAGCTGCTTAATGGGCATCATGTAGAGATACTGATAGGGCAAGAAGAGAACCCCAGCCCAGTCAATGAAGAACTAGTTCCACCACCTGGTATAGAAAGAATTTGGCTTAGCTATAAAAAAGCTTAAGAACAACAAGGCTACAGATCAGAGCCTGTTTACCAGCGGAACTCTTTAAATACGGTGGTGATGTTTTGTTAGGGAGCATGCACCGAATCATCAACCAAGTATGCCCGATGACTGGACTATCAGCTCCATATACCACATCTACAAAAAAGGCGATCCTATGTCTTGCAAGAACTATCGAGGCATATCCCTGCTTAATGTCGCATAGGTATAAGCTCCTATCCAACGTAGGTACTGTGTGAACGTCTTAAACCGTTCTGCAACACACTAATCGGCCCGGCAGATCGAGTATAGACCAAATTTTCACACAGAAATAGTTCGCAGCTCCTCCGAACTATTTCAAACATGCACCGGATTACGGCAAGGAGACGCGCTATCATGCGACTTCTTCAATCTCGTACTGGAGCAGATAGTGCGCAGGACGGAAGGCACTATCTTGAACAGACCCGTCCAGCTGCTGGGCTATGCGGACGATATTGACATCATCGGTCGCTCCCAGCGTGCCGTGATAGAAGCGTTCACGGCGATTGAACAACAGGTGAAATCCGTTGGCCTTGAAGTAAATGAGGACAAGACTAAGTACATGCTATCAACAAGCATCCGTCCACGCCTACGACAAAACGTCACTATTGATAACAACAACTTCGAGGTAGTTAATGAGTTCACCTACCTCGGAGTAAACGTCCACGAATGACACTCTAGTGGAGATCCGGCGAAAAATTACCCTAGGAAACCGTTGCTACTTCGGTTTGGCAAAACAATTGGGTTCAAAACTCCTAACTCGAATGACGAAATGTGTGCTCTACAAAACCCTTATCCTGCCAGTTCTGCTTTACGGCGCCGACTGCTGGACGAGCTGATACTGGGCTCCTTCGAAAGAAAAATACTTCGGCGGATTTTTGGTCCTGTGTGCGAGGAGGGCGAATGGAGGAAAATATACAACTCTATGAGCTGTACCAAGATGTGGATGTAGTTCAAAAAGCCAAAACACGTCGACTACATTGGTGCGGCCACATCTTGCGAATGGACTATAATGCTCCAGCCAAGAGGATCTTAGAATCCCAGCCACAGGGTTCGATAAGACAAGGAAGAACGAACCTCCATTTTAAAGACGAAGCCATCGCGGATGCCAGAGCGCTTGGTCTCGACAACTGGGAGCAGCGTGAACCGGATCGTCGGGGATGGAAGGTGCGAATAGCCACTTCGAGTGGGATATCATGCTAGTCGAACCTGTTGTTCTTTGTATCCCTATATATAAAACAGAGTGGAAAAAACTGTTTCCCTCTGTCGCCCGTAATTTTCAACCGATTTTGTTGATTTTTTTTTCAATATCGGTAATTACGGTGATTGGGTAATAGGCTAAACAAAATCAAAATTGGACAAAGAGGCGTGGCACCTCCCATACAAAAAAACATTCAAAATCGTATATTTCGAAAACCACATAAGTGATTGAGCTCAAACTTACAGATAATCTTAGGTATTGGCCGTGGAGTGCTCTTGAGAAAATTGGTCTAAATTTGACAAAGGGGCGTGGCACCTCCCATACAAAAAAAACATTCAAAATCGTATATATCGAAGACCACTGAATCGATTGAGATCAAACTTACAGATAATCTTAGGTATTAGCCGTAGAGTGTTTCTTTGAAGATATGTCAAAAGCGGTCAAAGGGGCACCGTTCATAAAAAAACATTCAAAGTCGTATATCTCGAAAACCACCAAATTGATTGAGCTCAAACTCACAGGTAATCTTGCGTATTGGCCATAGAGTGCTCCTGTGAAGATTAGTCAAAATTGGACAAAGGGGCGTAGCACCTCCAATACAAAAAAATTAAAACATTGTCGCCCGAAAAAAAATAAAAAAAAAATAAAAAATAAAAAAAAAATTGAAAAAGCAACAAAAGGCCTGGCGAAGCTGGTGGGGGTTTAGCTAGTTTTTTATAATTGATTTATTTCTTAGGTAAAATTAATTGTTTTGGGCTGAGGTCCATATTAGGAGGCAATACTTGAAACCTTTTCCAACTTGAGCTTTATAGATAATGAGGAGCCTGCCGCATCTGGCTGAAGTCTTTTTCACTAATAATTAGTGAACTTATCATTATTTGTGGTGCATTCGCTGCATTTCTTCTTTGTAAAAGTGATAAGGGGTTTCTTTGGCGCATTAAATAAAACCAAGATTTCTTTTTCCCACTTTAAGATATTGTACAATTGTTGTTACATACCTATATGAATGTTATTTATTTATTTAAACATAATAAATAAAAATGTATACCTTGTAATTCAAAATGCAGACCATCAGCTCGATTTGAATAGTTAGGTAGGTACTAAAATTTCACCTCGTACTGCATTTTTATCCTTTATGAACTCATAGATGTCACCCATCGCAATTGTTAATTCCCCACACAGGAATACGCTTGTCAAAAAAACGGGAAAGAGGAAAAAACAAAAAATGCAAAACTTTGATTATTGATCTTATTGATTGTTTTGTGTTGAAGAAGACGAAGTTAAATTTTTGTTCGGCAAAAATTCGTGTGTATTTCTAACAGAGTTTTGTTTTAGGTGCTCATTGTAGGCTGGGCATCGGTAATTACTTTCAAAATAAGTTAAACCGTACGAATTGCGACTACGCAAGAATATTTAAAAGTAAAGGTAAGTGAAAAGTATTACTTTTTTTTTGCTGTAAAGAAAAATGTCTACAACTGAATGCAGAAGAAGGGCTGAAGATGAAAACGAATGCATTTCGGCATTTTACATCTTTTTTTTTCTTTTGCAGATGACCAATCTCCAGGAACAGCATGAGGTTGTTAAGAAGAGCCTCATTCAGTTTGTTAGTGCACATATTCCAGAAGCTGACTTTAGTGTTGTAGACGAAATTGTACTCTCCTATATTATATCGATTCTGGAGGAGGCGTCCCAGGATCCTTGCTTTGATGTAGAAGGTTTTACTGAAATGATGAGTGCTTATTTTGCGGAGTTTTCGCAAATTGATTCTGGCGTCATTTGTAACTGGATTTTCAAGCTAGAAAATGAACTTTCTGATATGGAGAAAAGTCGAGGAAGTGAGACTACTGCTAATATATCACTTCAGTAAGAACACAAAGGACGGTGGTCGGCATTAGTCTGATTTGTTGTACTTCCAGCTCATTGAGTCTCTCTGATATTATACCGGAGGCTAAACTTCGTGCTCGTCCACCATCTATTTCAGAGAAGGAAGAATGCTCTGGACTGGGCAATGGCAAGCGTGCTCAGCATTTATCCGAAACTAGCGATTGTGGCTCCACTGATAGTTCAGGTTGTGATTATTTTCTTGATGAGTGTGAGGTCCTGCAAGAAATGTTCCCGGAGACATCATACGTTGAGGTAGGAAACAAATAGAATTTGCATACAAAATAACTAATCGATTTCGTGTAGGTAAAACATTGCATTGCTATCGCTAAAGGAGACATTGATAGCGCCACACAAATTCTATTACATCGTCAGGATACTGGACAGTCCTTGACTGATAAGTCTAACAATTTGCAAGGCCGTAAGAACACCGTTGTTGACGATGTTGAATTAAAGAATCGCATCATAGCTAGGTAATTGATTTATTTATTTTTTTTTGTCCATAATATAGAAATAAAAAATCTTCAAAACCATATTTGCAGCAGAATAGTAGTTAAACAAAAGCAAGTATCGGAGATTGTGCGCAATAGATAAGTGTTATACATTTCGTGCAGTAATGTAGGAAAAATGAAAACCATGTTGCTTGGGAATCTGCACTTTGCATTCAAATCACCTTTTTTTGGTCGTGTTAAACTCAAAATTCACTGTCTACTAGTTTATTACGTGTATTACTTACATCAGTCGAACTCTCAAAAAGAAACCTATAGAGTTGATAGCATTAATCGGTCTTTAACATCCAGTTATTTTTGGTATAACTTCAAATTGTGGTTCTTTGTACTTGATGCGAGTTGGCCCTGCTGTCTTTGATTATGAAGGTTTAAACCGTCGCTGCTTATGTGAATTAAGTGCGCACACACCCGCCCAACGTCGGCGCACTATTATGCCACTTTTGTGTGAATTGGACCTTGCTTCCCACTGATACCATATTCCCCCATACCATATTTAACTGGTGGATAATAACTGCGTCATCTTTCTTTCTAGAGACGACTTTTGGGAGAGCATATCCCATTGCTCTCCTTTATATCGTGTTATGAACCTAAACGTTCTCTTGAAATTAGTTAAATAAAGTGTGTCTTATAATATGTGCTTGGAATCTTATTTAATTCAAACGTATGATACAGAATTAAACAGTTCCTGTAGATTGATGTCTTAACAAAAACTACTAAAACTGTTTCATTGGCATACAATAATCTGTTCAGGCGAAGAGAATGGCCGCAAAACGTCTAGAATAGACCGTCGACTCCTCCCACATAACGGAATTTGCCCACAAGCTGCCTGTGGGCCCAGGATTTTTCATGTATTGGCTATTGGTGCTGTACAAAATCAGAGGAGCGCCATTACCGCACGCATACTTTAATAATCCTAGGCCCATGGTATATCATGTTTCCGTTCTTGACACGGAATAGGCTGTTTGTTAAGTACGTTCTCAATATGTTGCACTAGGTTTTCTATTGTCCACTTGTCCCAAACCAAGCATGCTACAAACTTTTTTCTTTTTAAGTAAACTCATTTAAATGTTGTTTGACCAGAAGGAAAATTTAAAACTAATGCCCCTACCTAAGAAACTACAGTTGAGTTGTCTCTTGGTTGTAATTCAAAATTCGGTATTGTCATACACAAACTTGATAGAAAAGTTGTCTATCATAACACACCGATGATAGCGGTTGTTGTCTATGAGTTGCTAACTAGTTTGGTTGTGTGAAAGTTGAGTTGAATAGACGACAACTGAACTAAGTTGAATTGTGTTCTACAATAGGTTCATAAAGTTTTAAGTATTAACAAAAAATTGTTAACTAAAAACCAGCAAAATGTGGGGTATTAATTTTGCGCCACTTGAATAGAACATACATTTATTTTGACCGTTATCTTTGGTACGTGGACTCATATTTTTCTTTGATAGATATTTTTGTTAATTTTGACTAATTATTAAAAAAATAAAAAATGAAATGGATAGAAAAAAAACCTTCACCGAGGCGGAAAAAGGACAAATCAAAGCTTGACAGACGCTCGCCTATTTATTGCCAAATTAGCTAAGAAAATGGAAAGGAACCGACACGTTACATCCATATTGAGTTCAACTATGTATAAAAACATGAAAGGCCGCATACACAGTGTGCTTACTACAACGAAAAGGCGACTTATATTAAAAAGAGCGTTAAATTTTCACGACTCTTTTCCAAAAGTTAGGAAAAATTAGGAAATGTGGTATCAAATCAAGTCTCACAACTATTCGTCGTATTATTTCGAATGCTAAGCATATAAAAAGACTAAAAATCAAGACGAATTCACCCCTTTACTTGGTTCGAAAAACCCAAAGCCTTCGTTTTTGTTGCGCACATGTGACCTGGGGCCGAATCGTCTCATCCGCAAACGAGCAATAAGTGCCGGAATTTGTTTTTGTTTCGAGTGTAAAATCGATTGATTCCGTGAACGTATAGCTCGTTCACGGATGCGGCGATTCGGCCCCTGGACTTAGTAGAAGTATTGTGTGGTCTTCTCCAACGAAGAGAATTTAATTTGGAAGCCCCGGATGGCTCTACCTACTATTTCCATAATCTCCGCAAAGAGACTAAAAATTTGGACTGGATGCATAGCAGGGTTGGAGGTGTGATGGTGTGGAGGGCAGTTTTGCATTATGGCACCTGCAAATTACAATTTTTGTCAACCACAATTAATGCGTTGTCTTATAATGGTATATTAAAAGAAGCGTTTCCATACTTTCATAACCTTTTTGCACCTCTACCGTGGATAAAACAACATGATATGGCGCCAATACAGTCCGGGTTGTTAAAACGTATATATAGAGCCAAAAATGTGCAGCTATTAAGCCGACCGGTCTACTCACCGGATTTGAATATCATCGAAAATATTTGGGTATGGTTGACACGGTGGAATCTATGAATCGGGATAACAATACGTATCATATATATATTTACCCTTACTGATTCTGTAACGCTCCTTACTTTTCTTATTTTTCTTATTTTAAATAAAAGTAGGCGGTGGGTATTTGAATAAATTTTCAATGTTTGTGTTTTCTCATTATTCAAATACGCACCGCCTATTTTTCATATATTTTAATTTTCTTCAAAATTCAAACTCTACTATATAAGAAATATTTAGGTATTTTGCTTTGGGCTCGAGTTAACTTTTTCATAACTCACGAAGGAGTTTGTCGTATCAATATGAAACTTTGTACATTGATAATAAAGAAGTAAAAAGAAGTAAAATATTATTTATACTCATAAATCTAAATTCTAAATCAATAGATACAAAAAAAACAGAAACCGTTTTTAGGCAATATGTACTTTGCTACGAATTTTAAGATCACTGATTTACTAACTGCTCCTCAGGTACTTTAATAGGAAATTTTATTTCGCGATATTTAAATATAAAAGAGAAAACTAACTGATCGTGAAGGAATCTCTGTGGACAAAATCCTGAGGGCTATTCAAATATGAGTCTTCTCATTATTGCAAAATTGCCTCGGGTAGCAGAAATGTATGAAGACGACGTTGTTGAAATTCCCACGGAAATTATATTAACAGGAGACTTAATTAAGACAATTTTTGGCGATCTGCTGCAAAAGTCAATGCAGGAACTTTCAGAACGAGTCATTGCCGCGCTGACAAATGTGCAGACATTAGAAATGAATAGGAGCGATTATGTTATCAGTGAAGACTGAAGATCCAAATGATGCACCAAATTTCCCTGTTGAATTCCTCAATCAGCAAACTCCATCCAGCAAGCCACCTCATGTGCTGTACTTAAGCAAGGTGTCATCATCATGTTGCTGAAAAACTTGAACCCTAAAAAAGGACTGCAATGGAACTCGATTGATTGTGGAAGAGCCTGGACGAAATTTGATAAGAACATGAATTATCACAATGATTCCATTTCCGATAAATTCTAGCATACGCTATAATAATAAACAAGGCTCAAGACCAGTCATTTGATGACGTTGGCATGCATTTGAAGACCGGAGTATTTTCACACGGCCAACTGTATGTGGCTTTATCACAATCAAGAGTTGCAAGACAAAAGAAGGTGTATTTTGAATCTAATCCACAGCAAGGAAGATTATTAATTAACCAGAGACAATTTACACGCAATGTAGTTTTCAAAGAAGTTCTTTAAATAAAATCAATTTGTTTATCAAATATTACTTTGCATACCCAGCGAAGCGGGTACAACCAACTAGTTCGACTATACCTGAACTAGCCCAAGTCATCGAATTAGCTTGGAGCTCGACTTCGCTAAATTATTTTTGTATATGCATCCCTTCCAAACAAGAGAGGTGTGAATTTTCAAGCTAAGAGGTGGTTCAAAATGCAATTGAATAATTTTTGTTTTAAATCTAAAATACTCCAATTTCCTTAAATTTAAGTAATGTTTGCGTAAAAAGAATTCTCTAAAAAGTTTTTTTCGTTTAAGTGTTCTATTTAAGCGGCGCAAAATTAGGACCCCACATTTTGCTGGTTTTTAGTAAACAATTTTTTTTTAATGCCTAAAGCATTCGTTTTAAATCTTTCGGTCAAATCACAACAATTAAATGAACTTTAATTTAAAAAAATAAAGTCTCTAGCATGCTTGGTTTGGGATCAGTGGGCGATAGAAAACAGACCTTATGACTTTGGCGATTTTCCATTGACTGGGTAACAACGTTGCCACAAAACATTTTTTTTCGTGCCACCACTGACACGAAAAGGTGTCATTTTGAGCTATTTATTGTGTACCAGCATGCCCCCCATACGTATTAAACTGCGAAATTATTTTTGGGCGTTATTGCCGAATGCCAAACGATGGTGTGTTCTCCGAAATTTTGTAATTTTAGTGACACCAAATTTCAAGCGTACACCCGATTATAAAATAAACCGAACATGGAAGATAATATTCTCAAACAAACATCATTAATTCAAAACAAATATTTTGACAGTTGAAGTGAGTTCTGTGTTTTGAGTTATTCAAAAATATTGCATTCTCCGCCTATGAATGTAAATTTTGTATGTGAATGCAAACGTTTTCTGGTGAGCTTATAAGAAATCGTTTTTTTTTTTTGCTTCGAATATTAAGTTTTACTATACCAAAATCAAAGTGCCAAATGAAATGGTTTCGTGCCACAGTTCCATTTTCTTAAAAATCGATCGTGCCACATGCCACATCGGCAACACTGCTGGGTAAGAGTTCAAATCTGAGGGGCGTCATTTAAAAAAAAAGAACACTTTAAGTAAAGCTTTTCTAGGAAATTTTTTAATAAGCTTCCCTGTAATTAAATCATATCCCGGAGCTTTGTTAGACTTAAGCATTGCTATTACTTGTCTTAATTCGGTGAGATTGGCGTTTGCGTTTTTTGGAAGCATTTCGCAATTTCGCTGCTAAGTAGCTCAAAGGTAGTAGGCAAACACTTTAATCGTATCTTATCTTCTATATATAGTCATGTGAAAAATAATAGGGACACATTGCTGATGTATTTCGTGAAAATACAAAGAACAATAATATTTTCATTAAGTTTGGGGTAGTGTTTTTATTTTTAAATGTTATGATAGCGGTATTAACTTTATCGACATCCCAAAAAAATAATTTAATGTGCCGTTTCTAACCAATTTATGGCAATTGAAACAGAGTTGTGTTTTAAGCAAGTGTCCCTATTATTTTTCACATGACTGTATATAAAAAATTGAGTCCTAAAATGTTTGTCGTCGATTCACGCCTTAACGCATTTACCGAATTTAACCAAACTAACACACATATTTGGTATTGGTCCATATACGGTTTCTGTGAAGTTATGTCAAAATTGGACAAAGGGGCGTGTCACCGCCCATACAAAAAAAAAAACATTCGAAATCGTATATCTACAAAATCACCAAATCGATTGAGCTCAAACTTACAAAAGATCTTAGTTATTGTCCCTGGAGTGGTTCTGTGAAGTTTGGTCGAAATTGGACTAAGGGGCGTGGCAGCGCCCATACAAAAAAACATTCAAAATCGTATATCTCGAAAACCACCAAATCGATTGAGCTCAAACTTACAAAAGATCTTAGTTATTGTCCCTGGTGTGGTCCTGTGAATATTGGTCAAAATTGAACAAAGGGAACAACTATACAAAAAAAAAAAAAACATCCAAAATCGTATACCTGATACCTCCTATGCAAAAAACATCTTCTATGGGGTGAAACTCGATGACGTTTTATCTCGATAACCGCTGGGCCGATTTTCATTATTCTTTTTATGTTTTGTTCGTATTGCTGTATTACAGATTTAAGCAGAAAAAAAATTCCAGTAAATCGATTTATTCTCATTTCTCACATTTTACGAAAGAACAGACCTAAATAATACAATTCCTGTGCACGGGCAAAGCCGGGCGGGTACAGCTTCTTCGACAGTATTGGAATTGGAAGCCACAGTTTTTTAAAATTTGTAACATTGATATAAATAATGAAAGTCAATAATATTGTCTAGGCTATACGATTTCTGAAAAAAACAAAAAATGTTGTGTCCACAGAGCATTGCAATAAAAACAGTTTATCTATTGAACTATTTTGCACTACGAAGTGTGCACGGGCTACGCTAGTATAAGTATAAAGAAGGCTGTGGCAGCCGTCGTCTATCTATCTATGATTGGAATACTAAAGTACAAAGTACTTACGAGCCCCTATTTTGGTGTCATTTATTTCCCGCTCCTGCAAAAAACGTAAATGATACAGCTGTTTGATATATTTTAAACTGGTCAAAATTTTTGCCCGCTTGACGGTACAAAATTGATGTGCATACATTACTTACTTAGATGGCGCTACAGTCCGGGGTGGACCTGGGCCTCAACCAACACGCCTCTCCACTTAGCACGATCTTTGGCTAACTGCCTCCAGTTGCGCACTCCAAGTTGGTTGAGGTCCCCTTCCACTTGTGCGCGCCACCTAAGGCGAGGTCTTCCTCTACTGCGTTGTCCCTCCGGGTTGGAATCGAAGACTCTTCGGGCCGGAGCGTTGGTGTCCATTCGCTCTACATGTCCTAGCCATCTTAGTCGACTGATACGTACTTTTCTGACCAAGTCGATGTCGCTGTATAGCTCGTAGAGTTCGCTGTTAAATCTCCTCCTCCAAAGCCCGTCAACGCAAACGGGACCGAAAATCACTCGAAGAATTTTGCTTTCGAAGCGCCCAAGGAGATCTTCATCCGCTTTTGACAACGTCCATGATTCTGCGCCATAAAGCAGGACTGGGATGATAAGGGTCTTATATAGAGTCTCCTTGGTGTTTCTCGACAAGGCCTTACTAATCAATTGCCTTCTTAGGCCAAAGTAACAGCGGTTGGCAAGTGTAATTCTTCGCTTGATTTCTGATGTGATGTCATTTTCAGAATTAATAGCGGAGCCGAGGTAGACAAAGTCCCGAACTACCTCAAAGTTATAGCTGTCTATCGTGACGTTCTGTCCGATTCGTCGATGTTGTGGGTCCCTTCTCGTTGACAGCATATATTTTGTTTTGCCCTCATTCACCACTAAACCCATTTTTGCCGCCTCCGTACTGATACTTGCAAACGCACCAGTGACAGCTCGCTGTGTTCTGCCAATGATGTCGATGTTATGTGCATACATACCTACTTTTAAATAATGTAAAAATAAATTTTCAAGCCTTTGTTCTTGTTTGTGTTTTGTTTTTTTTTTCTTAAATAATTTGTATCATATAAAAATTAATTACGTTTTGAAATAAAATGTAGCAGCTTGTCTGTTGTTTATTTTCTCGAGTTTGTCAATTTAGGTTTTTTCCTCACAAGCGGACACCTCTCATAAGCGGAGAAATTTGTTGGTACCGTAGGTGTCCGGTTATAAGAGAGTTCACTGTACTGTTATTTCATGCTGCCTCCTATACTACTTCAACATACCGATCGTATTACAGTTCAGTGTTTTCTTCAGTCCTGCTTTCGGAAGTTTTCCCAGTGAGTTTTTGCACTAGTTATTCTAGATGGATTTTGCTCATTAATAAATGTTTCGCTCATTGAAAGGACGACTGACGGATGATCAGTGAAAAGACCAAAGCTTTCTTCTGTTTTTATGTAATTGGCAATAATATCATTCGCGATAAAAAAAAAGCCAATTAGATCGAGTATTTTTCGATGAAATTTGTGTTTTTCCTGGATCGAACCTGCGACCCCTTGCACACTAGTCCTGCACTTTAATCACTGAGGCATTGCGCCCACATTCTTTTTACCTCTGTCGAGCGTTATCTCCCTATTTACTCAATCGCTTCTATAATACCCTCTTTTTGGACAAATTTACGTTTTTCTGGTATCTTCTGTGGACTTCTAGAGATGTTGAGCAAAGTGCTGTGTATTTCCATAGTTTTTTACAGTATTTTTTCGCCATGGGACCGTTCGATATGGGTGAGATGTTGTGGTACCTCTGCGGATTATTAGCCAGACAAAGTAGCAGTTGATATTTCTTAATAATCACCCTTATTTCCCGTTGGCGTTTGTCGTATACGACTCATATGTCGTGTCGTTGTACAAATGGTATTCCGATTTTTATCGAACTTAATGATATTATTTATTTTTCTATGGGTTCACTGTTAAGTCGTTTGTCTCAAAAAAGTTTCAAACACCGGCTTAAAAACAAAATGAATTATTAGTCGTTTACGACAAACGCAAACGGGAATTGGGGTGAATATTTCTAAGGTCTGAAGACTCATCAACTTCAATCGACTTGTGTAGGGCTGGAATCGACTTCCAGGGTACCAAAGTAAACCACGTAATACTGGAACTAGGAACTGCTTTTGTTAATGCTTTAACATCATTTGATAGCCTCCACTGCATACAAGTCATGCAAAATGTCAGGCACGTGAGTTAGTACGTACACACCACATGGGTCTAACGACGATAAACAAAGTGGTCTCCCAAATTTCATTCGCCTAGGTCGATTCGTTTGGATGATATCGTGTTTTCAACAGACAGACAGACAGACGGACATTTAAATCGATGTTAAATCGATTCAGAACTTAATGTTTATACTTTATGGGGTCCCGGTGACTCCTTCTTGGCGTTATACCTGTGTGGAGGGTATAATTAAGCACTTTGGTGACATAGGAATCCTTAAAAATTTCTTTCAAACACGTTTCAGAAGTAAAGGTTAAGGTGCTAGTAAACTGCATGCAGCAAGCCACATACGTATGTAGCACTGACGTCATTTTTATGTCAGCGAATGGTCCCAATGGGTACATGCCGTGTACAAGCTCCCTTTGTGCACTCTCCGTTGACGTCATACATACGTATGTGTATTGGTATATTTTTAAGATTAAAAATTACGCACCCAATCGCGCATATTTTTCGCCATATTCTTTTGCGGAAATTGCCACAAATTGTATTCAATCAGTTACTAAAATGTTTGTAATTAAAATTTTTCTTTTTAAACTCTTCTTCAGGTACTCATATGTTGACAAGAACGCAGCAACTCGTGAATACAAGCCATTTGTACCAAAAGTCGAACCGAAGAAACTCGTTCGCTATCGCGATAATAAAATTGTATCGCTCAAAGGCGAACGCTACACAGAAATCAAACGTGACGAAGATGCTGAATTGAAAAAACCCAAAAAGCAGATTAATCCGTAACTAAAGTTGATCAAGATCTACTACAAATATTTCATCAAAAAGAACCTACAAATATCCTTACTAACATTATTACTCGTACCACAAAATCTAATCATCATCAGTAATTTATTCAATGTATCAGAATGCATATTAGTACTAGAGACATTAGCTGCAGCATTAGCAACCAAATTAGTAACTACAGGCATGCTGCACTCGCAGCCCCCCAGTGTTGTTGTATCAAATTATAATACTAAACGTATCGACGGCTTCGAATGTTATTTTTTAGGTAAGAAATTGAAAAACATGATATCACTCCATAAATACGGTAAATTATTATTATTATTAGTTGAAAGGTTTATTATTTATAGGAGATATTTATTGTCGCCATGTTTATGAAACAATTTTCATTTTTATCGTAGTCTATATTACGTTGTTCACACGACCTCATTTGTTTGTTAATTATGGCTGTGTTCATTTGGCGCTGTATGGGACACAATCCACACACGTCCTCCAGATGAACACACGAAACATTTAAAATAGCTCAAATCCTATGGACTTTTAAGGAACTAAATTTATGTTTTATTTTTGTTTTTCATTTTTTTTATATGTATACAAACTGATTTTGTAGAAGAGGCATTTCGCATTTATTTTGCGAGAGGCAAATGCTTCCGCCTCCGAGATTTTCTAAACAATTTTGCTATGATATATTGAAGTAAAATGCATCACAAGCATATATAATGTCTATATTTTAAAATGGTAACTATGTAAGCAAAACGATATGTATCATTTAATTTATACTACCTATTATCTGTAATTAAGTTAGATCACTATATACGTCACAGTATGTGAAAGCATTAAATGTACGAACACTGAGGTATTAGATAAACAATCCAATTTATTGAAATAGTCGTTTCGACTATTATAGGACTCTATTCTTAAGTTAAAAGTTTAATATTCGCCCACACTAATTGAAAGTTTGTTTTAAATATCATCCCTGTTGAGCTGTTGTTGGCGCTAACGCCGACATTTGTGGAGCGCCTAAATCATTGTGAAATTAAAAATATGTATTCTCAGTAGCGTTACCCTTAAGTTTTTAAGTTTTTTGAATTTATATTGCGTATAAATGTAAGAGGTTCATAACATAGTTTTAAGCTAAATCGAAGAGTTGTGTTGTACTCTGGATATACATAGCTTATCTTCCCATCAGACTTTTATAGCATTAACACTTTCGATTAGGCAGTTGTCGCCGCCTTACACATAGCGCGCTTGTTTATTGTTTTCAATAAAGAAGACCAAAAGCAAAACAAAACAAAACAAAACAAAAAATTCGATGTGCATAACAGAGTGTAAAGATGGAAACACCTATATTTATAATAATGTATATCAAACTGTATTTTATTTTTGTGGCGATTTATTTATCTATCAATTTATTATTGATGGTTTATATATTTACACTGTATCTTAAAAATTTTTAGTTGATATTTGTTTGTGATACTAGAATAAATTCTCGAATGAAATGATACACACAGTTGATGTGTTTAATTTGTTGCTGGTTTTATTTTTAATGCTCTGCAAGTTGTAAACTTTACTCAAATGGCCAGCAAAAGAAAAAGCATTTCAATTTTCAAAAAGCAAGGACAGAAGAATTCGATATTGGTTAACGTCGCTAGCGTTACCACAGTACAAACGAATCGCCAGTACCGCTGCTGAAAATTCCTGTCCAATCAACGACATAGTTTGCAAACCCCCATCGACGACCGAGATGACGATCCTGTCCTACTTTTTCACATAAAGAAGACGGCGGATAAAGACGAAACCACTTGTAGGTAAGCACTTACACAACAATAATCCTAGACGCGAGTCTTGCAGCTAGGTTTCAGAAATCAAGTGAAATGAAATCGAAATTGCAAGTCGAGTGAATTTGTTTTAATTGTTCTGCATTCCAAGCGATTCGGTAACGCCGACATTTTTGTCTAAAGGTGCCAGTACACGATATGTAGCACGCCTCATATATATGTGGCGCTGACGTCAACAGAGAGTGACGAAGAGAGCTTGTACACAGCATGTACCCATTGGGACCATTCGCTGACGTCAAAATGACGTCAGTGCTACATGTATATGAGGCGTACATATCGTGTACTAGCACCTTAAATCACTTTTCGTGTAATTGCAAATACGTAGCTAACATCTGTCATTTGGGACATCGTAAAAGTGTTTTTACTTTGGAAAATAGTTGCATAGGAGAAATAAAAAAATATGAAGACGAAGGCTGAGAGATAGGCTGAATTCCAAAACGCAGTACTTCAGCATTACTGCTTAATCAAACGCATTGGGAACGCATCAACTGCTCAAACAAAAGCAAACAGAGCACCGTAAATGATAATGAGCAAATTAAATTTTTTGACATTTCAGTTTTTACCGCCAAAATAAAATGGATTCATCGCTGGAGTCGTAAGTAAAATAATATATTTTGTAACAATTTGTAAATTTTACTTCTTTGCAGTAATAAAAAGTGAACGAATGAGTCCATAAAATTATTAGTGAATACCCGAATACAATTTAAACCCGATTTTCGAAACAATAGAAGGAAGAAAAAGGTGCTGCTGAGGGTCGTTTTGGAGGATATAAAAAAGATTAAGCCAGAATTCGGCTTTTCGGTGGATGAAATCACCCGAAAATGTGTGAACCTAAAGACAAGCTACAAAAGGATAAAGCGGCAACATGCTGGGAGTTTTTTTTGTCGATTTCGACAATGTTTACGAAACACGACATTCGGTCGTTGTTCCACCTGAAGAAAACAAGCGAAGGGAATATCTGAAGCAGTTACTGGATATTGAAAGCTCCAGACTCAAAGTGGATCAAGAAAGAGTGGAAGAAATTGGGGAATTAAAAGGTCTTCTCATTCGATTAATAAATTGAGTAAGTCGTTTGTTCTGTAAGTGCACCTAATTTCCTACTGTAGGCGCAACGGTTTCACCGTGTTCAATGATGACAACCATGCAAACGGCATAATCGCCGATGAAAGGACAAATTCCCAGTTGTTCGTGAGCAAATTTGAACTCTTTTGTATCTTTGAGTCACTTAAAAATGAAAAGTCGCCGGAAGTTGATGGTGTCCGAAACATCGTATTAAGACACCTGCCTCTAGAAGCGATTGAGGTCTTCGCCACGCTATTTAAAAATGAATAATGCATATTATCCATCGCAGTGGTAAATGGCTGTGGTACATCCTATCCCCAAAAGGCATAAAGATAGGACCAACCCGGCTAATCTTCGGTCAATTAGTTTGCTCCCGAATGCTAGGAAGGTTTGGCTTTAGAGCCGGGCATTAAACGATTCATGCCGAGTCGAAATTGGTGTCCGACAATCAGTGGCACTAAAGGAAGCACCAATGCGCGCGTGCCTGCCTTGAGAAGGCCTTCGACACCGTAGGGGTTTCTTCTATAAGCTGACTAGGTTGGGTATGCAAAAACCATTGCTATATATGATTTATGGCATGTTTATGGGAAAGAAGTTCGTTGTCAAAGCTGGTAACGTGACTTCGATCAAAGTCTTTGAAATTAAAAACGGCTTACAACAGGGAGCGAAGAATTCTCCGATCTTGTTTAATATTTACACGAGTGATCTGGTGGGTTCCCTCAGACATGCTATAGCGTACGATATAGTGGCGCACAGATCAAGTCCAAAAGTCGAGGTCTTCAACATCCTGTTGCAGCGTGACTTCGATTAAATAAAGAGGTATTGCGACGATTGGAAATTGAAAATCAATTTCCAAAAATCGGAAACAATCCTGTTTAGAACTCCTTTGGCTAGGGCCTCTAGGGATACCAGAAAAAACTGTCGAAAATTAGCCATTATTGGACAAAATGGACAAAAATTGGCGGTGGGAAACGTGGTCAGATATCTTGGCATCTGGATCTACCAGTATCTTTATTTTGACAAACATATAGATGCTGGTCTTGCTGGGGCCAAGAGGGCTTATGTTCTGACAAGGAGACTGCAGTCAACTTGATTCCAGAGTAAAGGTCATATGCTACTTGACCCTTATAAGGCCGATCATTGCTTATGGCTGTCCCATTTGGTTCAATATAGCGCCTATATGGAAAAGATTCGGGTATTTGAGAGACAGTGTCTCAGGACTTGCCTAGGTTGTTTAGAACTCTGAGTACATAAAACACTCGGCCCTAGCGAGGTATACGTCGGAACGGAAAATTCTCCGATTTCATACGAATCGGAGGATTTTTGCTGCGAGGTGTACTTCGGAACAGCTTTTCGGAACTTTCTTCCGATAAAATATGCAACGCATAATTTGTGTTTCCAGGACAAACACAAATGGAAAAACAAGCACTAAATAAGAAAACCCCGATGTGCCACGAAACAACATCATGTCAAATCAATGCGTCGTCGCATTTTATTTATTCTTTCCGAAGGCGGATACCTCGAATGTAATTTTAGTCTCCGACGGAGTATGCGTTGCGGAGAATTCTCCGTTCCGACGGATACCTCGCTAGGGCCGACTATCCCAACAAGACCCTATACGATGGGGCTCGATTGAATAGGATTGACAATTTCCTAATTAAGGTGATTTGAGGGCACGTTGCAAGGGCGATGGCCAACGCTAACAATCTGATATTATGTGGTTATTACCCGACTTTAATGTACCACGAGAATACGCTCCGGTCTGGCTTTGTCCCGCTTGAGGCATTTCTTCATGCAGGCATGAAAAGGACTGGTCCAACATAAAGATCGTGTGCCAGTGTGCGCTCATCCAGCAGTTCACCGAATTTTGGTGGCTTGAGGAAGAGGTGAAGGCAGACACGCTCTCCCGGGTCGGTTACCTATGTAACATCTTCCTTAGTTTTAAGCTAGTTTGTAAGTTAGTTAGGTGTATTTTAGGGGGTCTTTGGGAGGGGCCGCGGCTCATCAATATGAATGAGTGATACCGAGACTTGACCGACGCTTACGGCCTCGCTCAAGTTCCGGTGGCGCGTGTGCATCGTGTTGGCGGCTGCCAGGCGCCCATCGGCGCTGATTATATTTAATTTAGGTTAAGTAACTTCGGTAATTTTAAGTAGTTTTAGGTAGTGTTAAGAAAACACGTCCAAGTTTTGCAAGTTTCCTGGAAATTAAAAAAAAAAACAATGAAATATTTATAAAATACGTAGATTTAAGGCCGAAAGGCAATATAAGGATATAGGCCCCTATTGTGAGTGTCGATCGTTGATCGTTGATCGACGTGCAGATCAGAAGCTCGTTGTCCTTAAATCGTTTTCTAGGGTCGTCAACATTTGGACCATCCATATCCGAGGGTTGCTGTTGTAACGTAACACGTGTTGTTTTCCGTGGTATGGAAGTTACCCCGACGCACAACCCCCAAGCTGGATGGCCAGGTCCTTTGTTTAGCCCCTTGGACAAGGGGCCGGATATTCCGGAGTCAGTAACCCACTTCGGGGATGTGGGAGCTACCGTTGGCCCATAAAGGGTTCATCCGCCACCATCTCTGTTTCAGCACCCTGACTAGTGCTGAAAATTCCTCATTGACCTCAGCTCCAAGTATGTCGAAGTAGCTCAAATAAGGTACCTGTCATCCTGACAGTGACGACACCGTTGATTATTCCAATGAATTCATCCACCGTACGTCCTCTTTCTGAGTGGCTCCTGTTAAGACTTCTGAGACTCGATCAGTCAGTCTTGCCGACAGAGCATTATAGTGTTGCTATTTTTTAGTGTTCAACACTCGCTCATATAAGTTCATCAAGTCACGCCCGGATGGGC